>JAVJIF010010416.1:0-168990 GCA_038442645.1 Agave tequilana | reverse complement strand
AACCTGTTAATTATTTTTTTATAATGATGTATCTTTAAAATTCTTACTATTTCCTTTTTAATGGCAGAAGAAGTAGGTTTGGGTTGCCTCCATCTTGAAGGAACAAAGACTTCATTTTTCATGAAGTGCGACCAGGGTCGCACAGTGTAGAGAGATTCTTGTCGCACTCTGCCACTGGCGTGTCATTATATCAGATTTATTATCATTTTTTAATTTCTACTGTATTATTTTTGTAAGTATTGTACTTTAAAGTTTTACTGCTACAAAATTCTCTTATTGTTTAATTTTTGTGTATATAATGTAGACAGAGACTTTGGTCGCAGTGTACATGGTTATTGCGACCAAGATCGTAGTGTTTGTTATTGATAAAGAGGGCCAGCAACTGCAATCTAGGTCGCAGTACATTGACTGCGACTTAGGTCGCAGTACGTTAGGTAGGTGTTTCCTTTAATTAACACGCATAGCGACCAAGGTCGCAGTGTTGTTGATTAAGACTGCGGCCAGCAACTGCGACCAAAGTCGCAAACTTCATTTTAAATTAATTCGGTAAATAATTTAAAGTTTCAAAATCTCTTTCTTATTTGCGAACATGGTTCAAAGATTTTAAAAAAAATAAAAAAAACTTAAACGGAAATAAATCTGAAAAAATTTAAAACAATTAAAATACACAAACCCTAAAATTATTCTATATTTTTTGTTCTTCATTTCTGATTGTTGTCTGATCCTCCTATGAACTATTAAATTGGTTTTTACATATAGTATGCGATCATGGACTGCGACTATGGTCGCACTACCGCGCTATGGTCGCAGTACTTAACGAGAGTGATAGTATAATCGCAGTTTACGTATTATTCTATATTTTTTGTTCTTCATTTCTGACTGTTGTCTGATCCTCCTATGAACTATTAAATTGGTTTTTACATATAGTATGCGATCATGGACTGCGACTATGGTCGCAGTACACTCGACTGCATTTTTCTTGATGATTTTTTTCCTAAGTTAATGTAATAACGGTGAATAAGTACTGATTCTATAGTCGCAGTTTACGTATGTTTTTATATTTTTGCTTATAAAGTATGAATTATTTTTACTTATTGCATGCGTAATAGCACTGCGACTATGGTCGCAGTGTTTAAGAACAGCAGTCGCAGTTTGATATGTAATTAAAGAGCTTATAAGTTAATATAGTGAGAAAGAGACCTTACAAAAAAAGAGAATTAAAGCTTTGAAAAGAAGACAAATAAGGTTGAATATCAGAAGATCAGGAAATCCTAATCCTCGCATTATCACCATCATAAGCAATTCGTCGTCTTCATTCTTCTGCTCTTCCTGTTCATCACTTATTCCTCATTATCTTCCTTTTTTGAGGTTTTTGTTTCACCGATAAACTCCAGAATGGATCGTCTCTATCAAGCTCTTCGTCTGACCCGTTGCGAGAAAGCGTGCCTACAGCATCAGAGGACATGCTTTCATCAAGCATGTCTCGGTCAAGTGGCAGAGGAATAATGACTTCCTCACTAACCCACATGAAATCTTCATTATCCTCATGATAGGAGGATCAGTTAATACATTATTTGATGTAGTGAGATAGTCAAAAGGAGTGAAGTCCAGACTGGTATCAGATTTAGAATATCCTGAAGAAAAAGGACCGGTAGGGGAACGATTGAAGTTGAAATCTAAGTGTTCAGAGGAAGAAGATGGGGAAGACATAATTCAAGAATGAATTGTTTTTTTGGAAGTTTTTGAAATCAAATTGAAAGGAAGAGCAAAATATAGTTTTTAGGTATGAGATAATATATTAGTTGCAAGCATTATATAAGGTCAATATTGTGGTAGGGTTGAGTATGGTAGGAAGTGGTAAAAAAAAATTAAATATTTAATTGAAGATTTTTGCGGGAGAATCCGAAGAGTTTCTTTTTGCCAGATGTTTAATACTTGAAGTACAAATTAACTTTTTATAGAATTGTTTGCCTATATCTTTAGATTACGTATGGTGCACATCTTTTCTTTATCGATATTAACATTATTGCATATCTTTTTTCTAGACTGTTGTTGTATCATGGTAGATAGAATATTAATTACTTCATTTAATTCAGTGTAATTAATATAGTATTTTTATAAGATGTGATGTACGCGAACTGATCTCAGGGTCGCATGGCTAATCTACTTTTTAAAAATATAAAAAATCTTTTACATAAGGCATGCGAAAGAAGATTGCGACTTTGATCGCAGTACTGAAGGAGGTCGCATTGCTGTACGATAGAATGCGACTAGGGTCGCAGACGTTATATAAAAATTTTTTGTTATACTATGACTGCGACTAGTGACTGCGACTGTATCGCAGTTGTCATATAAAATGTTGTACGATAGAATGCGACTAGGGTCGCAGACGTTATATAAAAAAGTTTTGTTATACTATGACTGCGACTAGTGACTGCGACTGTGTCGCAGTTGTCATATAAAATTTAAAGTTATATTGTATTAAGTCTGCGACCATGGCATGTTTTTTAAATTTTCAATGCTTCTGCTTATTTTACATTATGTTGATCCAATTTTTTTTAATTATATTTTTCGATGTAGTAAAATTACGAATTTTATAACTGTAGATATATTCAACTGAAATTTTGTTTGTTGATGACTTTATTCCAGTTTAGAATTAAAAAAGGGGTATTTTTGTCAATTTGTTTCACGATTGTTTAGGCGGGATCTTTTTTGATTTTTTTAGCGCCTACACTCTGCGGCCGATGTGTGGCATATATTCAGCCACGTCCCGCCGGCTGAGAAACTCTCTCAGCCTGCGGCTGAGGTACAGTAACCCCATATATATATATATATTGCATGTTAGCTATTAAACTTGTTACATGCATTAGTAATTATGTTATTCATTATTCATGCACTTATGAGATACATTGAAGAGTCATGTAGTTTGGTGTTTGAAGAGTCATGGAGGATGTTCCAAAAGGCCTATATAAGGAAGTGCATATGTAAGTCCAATTGAATAACTCGAAATACAAAGTTCATTTCCTCCTTCTAGAAAAACTATTTCCAACAAAACTGGTATTATATATATATATATATATATAATAATATATATATATATATATATATATATATATATATATATATATATATATATATATATATATATGGGGTTACTGTACCTCAGCCGGCAGGCTGCGAGAGTTTCTCAGCCGGCGGGACGTGGCTGAATATATGCCACACATCGGCCGCAGTGTGTTGGCGCTAAAAAAATCAAAAAAATCCCGCCTAAACAATTGTGAAACAAATTGACAAAATACCCCTTTTTTATTCCAAACTGGAATAAAGTCATGAACAAACAAAATTTCAGTTGAATATATCTACAGTTATAAAATTCGTAATTTTAATACATCGAAAAATATAATTAAAAAAAATTGGATCAATATAATGTAAAATAAGCAGAAGCATTGAAAATTTAAAAACATGCCATGGTCGCAGACTTAATACAATATAACAACTGCGACACAGTCGCAGTCAATAGTCGCACTCATAGTATAACAAAAACGTTTTTATGCGACCTAATACAATTAATTTCAATTTTATGACAACTACGACACAGTCGCAATCACTATTCGCAGTCATTGTATAACAAAACTTTTTTTATAACGTCTGCGACCCTAGTCGCATTCTATCGTACAGCATTTTATATGACAACTGCGACACAGTCGCAGTCACTAGTCGCATGTCATAGTATAACAAAACTTTTTTATATAACGTCTGCGACCCTAGTCGCATTCTATCGTACAGCAATGCGACCTCCTTCAGTACTACGACCAAAGTCGCAATCTTCTTTCGCATGCCTTATGTAAAAGATTTTTTATATTTTAAAAAGTAGATTAGCCATGCGACACCCTGAGATCAATTCGCGTATATCAAATCTTATAAAAATTACTATATTAATTACACTGAATTAAATGAAGTAATTAATATTCTTTCTACCGTGATACAACAGCAGTCTAGAAAAAAGAGATGCACTAATGTTAATCTCGAGAAAGGAAAGATGTGCACCATACGTAATCTAAAGATATAGGCAAACAATTCTATAAAAAGTTAATTTGTACTTCATGTATTAAACCTCTGCAAAAAAAAAAGAACTCTTCGGATTCTCCGCAATAAATCTTCAATTAAATATTTATTTTTTTACCACTTCTTACCATACTCAACCATCACCTGTAACAATTATTATTACTATTCATGTTCTCCATAATATTCACGTTTATATAATGCTTGTTACTAATATATTATCTCATACCTACAAACAATATTTTTGCTCTTCCTTTTCAATTTGATTTCAAAAACTTCCAAAAAAAATTCATTCTTGAATCATGTCTTTCCATCTTCTTCCTCTGAACACTTAGGTTTCAACTTCAATCGTTCCCCCACCGGTCCTTTGTCTTCAGGATATTCTAGTGAATCTGATACCAGTCTGGACTTCACTCCTTTTGACTATCTCACTACATCAAATAATGTATTAACTGATCCTCCTATTCATGAGGATAATGAAGATTTCATGTGGGTTAGTGAGGAAGACATTATTCCTCTGCCACTTGACGGAGACATGCTTGATGAAAGCATGTCCTCTGATGCTGTAGGCTCGCTTCCTAGCAACGGGTCAGACGAAGAGCTTGATGGAGACGATCCATTCTGGGAGTTCATCGGTGAAACAAAAAAACCTCAAAAACAGGAAGATGATGAGGAATAAGTGATGAAGAGAAGAGCAGAAGAATGAAGACGATGCATCTGCTTATGATGGTGATAATGACGAGGATTAGGATTTCCTGATCTTCTGATATTAAATTATATTTTGTCTTCTTTTAAAAGCTTTTAATTCTATTTTTTTGTAAGGTCTCTTTCTCACTATATTAACTTATAAGCTCTTTTAATTACATATCCAAACTGCGACTGCTGCTCTTAAACACTGCGACCATAGTCGCAGTCCTACTACAGATGCAATAATTAAAAATAATTCATACGTTATAGGCGACTGAGACAAAAGATACGGTGAACTGCGACTATAGAATCAGTCCTTATTCAGACAACAGTCAAAAATAAAGAACAAAAAAGAATATAAAATAATACGTAAACTGTGATTATACTATCGCTCTCGTTAAATACTGCGACCATAGTCGCGGTACTGCGATCATAGTCGCAGTTCATGGTCGCATAATATATGTAAAAAATCAATTTAATTGTTCATAGGAGGATCGGACAAACATTCAGAAATTATACGAAGGACAGTATTTGATGACTAACGGTTGACAATTTATGGTCGCAGTTAATCATTTATCAGTTCCCAATGCGACTATGGTCGCAATAATGTACTGTTTCGGATTTCAAAGTAAAAAGTTATAGTGTATTAACTTTTAAACTGTTTTGGATAACGAACAGTCACCTAGGAAGTATACAATTTTTGAGAAAAGGTAGAAAATAAGTTTGGGAGATATTCACGTGGTTTAAGAGCTTAAACCTTTTGGAATTCCGGGATTACAAATATATAAAGGGTCATCAGTAAAAGGATTATAAACATAATCAATTGTTTTTGCTGAAACTAGTTACTCTCACTGTTTGGAAATAGATACAAAAATGTCTTCTCCAGCGTCTTCACCGGAAAGAAGCCATCATCTAATGATGATTGGATGTATAGTTCTGAAGCGATGCCTCGCTACGGGTCAGAGGATGAGCTTGATACAGACGACCCATTCTGGGAGTTCATTGATGAACCAAAATACTTACATGAAGAGGAAGAAAGCGAAGAGGAGATTGTCGCTGAAGAGGTGGGAGGGACGGAAAGCGATACGGAAGACGAAAGCGGTCATACTCTTGACGACGAATCTGATTACGATGGTGATGACGAGGATTAGAAGTTTAAAAAATTGTATTTTGTTTTTTTTTAATATATATGAATCTTTTTCTAAGGTTATATTTAAATGAATGATATATATGACTTTTTTTTAAATTAAAGCAGTCATACTTTTTTTTTAAATATATATGACTTTGATCGCAGTTGTTGGCCGAGTCTTAATAAATACACTGCGACCTTAGTCGCAGTTGCTGGTCTTTAGTATTAATCAACAACAACACTGCGACCTTGGTCGCTATGCGTGTCAATAAAGGAAAACCTACCTAACGTACTGCGACCTAAGTCGCAGTCATTGTACTGCGACCCTAAATTGCAGATGCTGGCACTCTTTATCAATAACAACATATGCGTGTTAATATAAAGGAAACACCTACCTAACGTACTGCGACCTAAGTCGCTGTCATTGTATTGCGACCCTAGATTGCAGATGCTGACCCTCTTTATCAATAACAACATTGCGACCTTGGCCGCAATTAACCATGTACACTGCGACCAAAGTCTTTGTCTACATTATATACACAAAAAAATAAACTATATAGGAGAACCTAGATCTGACAAGAGAGGTAAGGAAATAGGGGGAAAAAATAATTTATAATCAATAATCTAAATCATATAAAGAGTGGCAAAAAGAAAGGGAAAAAATAATAATAAACAAGTCTGACAACGTGCGCTCCAAAAATTGACTTTTGGGCAAAAAAATAATAAACAATAAGGAAAGTTAAAGAAAAAGTAGCTTTTCATAAGGGGTATTTGATAATTTAACTTCTTCCTATAAGCGGGCCGCAAATTAGTGAGGTGACAAATTGAGCCACGTCACCGCAGGCTGAGAGAGTACTCTCAGCCCGCGGGCTGATATACATTTCTCTCTCTCTCTCTCTCTATATATATATATATATATATATATATATATTATATATATTATATATATATATATATATATATATATAATTATTATATATATATATAGACTCGTCCAGGATTGATAACTCCAGTCAAATTATATTTCAACTTATTTTAAATTTTGATTCAGCTTGCATCGGCAATCTGGATCGAGCCAAACCAAGAGAAGCAACTTTCATATGTTCCTCATGCGTGCATGTATAAATAAATGTATGTTGCCAATTCTAACTTTTTATTATTACATTATAGTATTCACATGTACCATGCATGTACGTTCGCATGTACCTCACCCGTCCACAAAGTTCACATGCAAAAGTGAAAGTTCGTTTGCATCAAAATAATAAAAAAAAAAATGTATAGTACGATCGTCGTTGGCAATTCCAGCGAATAAATTTCAAAAAAATTATTTTTGATCGGTGTTGCGAATCCCGACCGATCAAAAAATGCTCCTCTCGTCAGCGCCAACACCACACTGGTGAGCCGAATTTTTTAAAAATTACATTTAAAATGAGAGTTTTTTTTTAAATTTAAAAAATTGCCTTTCTTTTAGAGACTAGACGCTTTATATTAAAATAATAAAGATGAAAAATATTATCCTCACATTTTGATTTTCGACCGCTTACATTCGCCTCCCCTATCTTTTGATTTTTAATGTGCTCGATATATTCATTGAAAATTGCCTCTGCGTGCGTGTGTGTTGGATCCCATTACTTGAAATGAATTTGACCTAAATATTCAGTTTTTGGATCCTTAAAGTTGTACGCAATAGCTGACAAGTATAATCATTTTCAGGTCTAGATCCTTCAAACTTGTTGGAAATCTGCTTAACAGGAATCAATCTGACAACTAATCAAGATCACTGAAATATCAACAATCTAATTGGCCAGGTCGGCAAATATCAGGTGGAAGGTTTTCCGTTCAATAGAACTTCCTTAATTTAAGAACCACCTTTCAATTTCCTTCCTTGGTTAAACACCAATTAGACTGAATCTAAATCAGTCTCGATATACTGTAAAGTATATCCCATGTATAAAGGACTTAATCCACTTATACAGTATTTGGAGTGAGGTACGCTTAGAGCGAATCTCCTTAAGACAATTACGTCCCCCGCACCGGTGCTAAACGGATAATGGACGCTGGTCTCCCAAGATACAACACTCCTTCACGGTATTTGGATAGCACTACCAAATCACTGTACGGTCGAACGTAGTCAACCAGTACCTTCCATAGGATCGTTGAAGCAGCGCGTATAAGGACAAATTTCGGATGAATATTTACCTTTACTTTGGAGTCGGTATTTGGATAGCACTACCAAATCACCGTACGGTCGAACCGTAGTCAACCAGTACCTTCCACAGGATCGTTGAAGCAGCGGTATAAGGACAAATTTCGGATGAATATTTGCCTTTACTTTGGAGTAGCACCCACTGTTGAGGACGAAGGAAGGTTGAAGAATATTCTTCTTCAGAAGTCCCAGATTCAAACAATAATTCTATAAAAGAATCTGTTGAATTTCTGAGCCTTCTTTCAGAAGGGATTATGCAGAATCTTCTTTGGAAGTCGCTTCGAAAACCGAGTTACGGATTTCCCATTTCCCTTTTGAAAGTCACTTCAGAACTCCACTTCCCAGTTCAGAACGCAGAAATTTGAAGTGTTCAGAACTCAGAGAGAGAGAGTTAATTCTGAATTTTGGTGTTGTAGTTGGTGTGTCACAACTGTTGGTTGTCCAACTGACGCAACAGTCACAACTGTTGGCAGCCCACAGTCGCGGAGCGGGTTCGTTCGAATCCTGACAGCGGAGCGGGTCTGGTTTGGGTAGCGGAGCGGGTCTGCTCGCATTCATACCCGCAGACCCGATTCAAAAAGAACCAGGCCGGGTAGGGAGCCCGAGCCCGGTACCGGCGCCGCCGTCGTCGCCGTCCGCCGCGCGCGCATGCACACATGTGCGGGCGGGCGGCATAGATCCCTCCCAATCGCGCGCGAAAACTCCAAGTACCCAAAGGGCACGCCCTTTGTTCTCAATTTTCTCTATTTATACACCACGAACTTCCATCCCACGGCCAATGTGGGACTAAATGTTTTTAGCTACCTTTAGTCCCATTTTGGCTTTGAATTAGGCAATCTTTAAACTTGAATATCTCATTCATTCGAAGTCGGAATTGAACATGTGAATATACCACGTTCATCCCCAATGGAAGGAGAACACACTCCAACCATCATCCAATTGATTCGATCAACGGATCTCGCCATAATTCAACTCGAAGATTCATACTTATATTCTTCAATTCCAACAAAACTAAATATATTTGATTCCATATTGGATTGGATCTAGATATAGATCTTTAAGTTATAAATGACAACTCGGTAGTTTTTCTCGTCTAGTCAAATTATTTCAACACAAATGATGTTTTTTCTTTGTAAACATGATAGAAGATCATCTGGTTCTGGTTGTGTTTAGATATGTCTAATAATGTGTCGATAATAAAAATAAAGTAACACTCCTGAGCAAGAAAAATCTTGCCAATTTCTATTTCATTCTTAACTAAAAATGTCAAATTTATAGTCAAAATCGAATGAAGCGAGGTTTTCTCTCGTGACTCCTTCTCAAACTTTGCTTGTTTGTCTGTTCGTCTCGTCCGTGCGAGATAGAGAGAGCTCGTTCTTCTTCTCCAAGCCTCCTCCTCGTCTTCTCTCCCTCGAACCGCCTCTTCCTATTTCTCGCTCGTCACAGCCGCCGTCTCTCTCGCCGCTGTGCTCGATTTCCCACCACCAAAGCATATTTGTTAGGAGAATATTAGATTCAGATAATAATCCCATAAACTATCGGGTCTGGACTCTGGATCGATAGTAATTCGGTATTGGATTTCTTAACGGGATGGATTCTACGAATTTATGATTCGACCCGTACTGTTTGTGGAGGTAAGCTTACCTGACCAGTGAGTGGATCGCCTTCCCATCTTCTTAAACCCTCTCTAATTCCTTTCCCTCATCTCCTGGCTCCTATTGCGGCTTCTCTTTCTCTTCTTGTAATACATTTTTCGATGCAAATTTTTATTTTGCACAATATTTAATAAAATGCGATACACTCATTTATTTTACATTTTTCAGGTAAATAAAAGATAAAGTTTTTTTTTGAATCTAGATGAGTCCTCCACTTCTATCGGTCGACAATGGGAATTCTCCTACAGTTTCATCGGGTACTTTTCTCATAATTTATAGGATTTTTGAGATAATTTTTAAAACAGATTTGATGGAAATATGGGATACTTGTGCAGAATTAGGCTCTAAATTTATGAGCAACAAAATTAGCTTTTCCCTGAGCTGATGATTTTGTTTTGTAGATGGATATAGCGGTAAAATTCGCAACTCTAAAGTGGAATTTGGGAAACTGCCGTTTGCTTCAGTCACCGTGGAGGAGGAAAAGCCATTTAATTTTCTGAGGGTGCTGCTCGGTATGTTGCACATTTGTTCCATTTAATTTTACTAAGATTGAAGATTTAAAATTACATGAGCTTGAGAAGCAAAACTGTCAAATTTCCATGATATTTGATGAAATTTTGCATTTTTTGTTAAATTAGTGATGTCAATTACATGAGCTTGTGAAGCAAAACTGTCAAAATTTTGCATTTTTGGTTAAATTTGTCAAATTCCCATGCTCGGTATGTTGCACATTTCAAACGATTTTTTTTCACGATGGGTAGTCTAGTTTGATTCAATGAGTATAATAAACAGTGCCAAATTCATGGTAGGGGTAAGAAGAATTAGTTTTTCATGTGAAACTTTATGAGAAAAAAATCAAATTTCATCAGTTAAACAAAGGAAATAAGTAAAAGCTATTAATATTTTTGTATCCGCACAGAGTTGACTGCTTCTCTGCTCTTACATAATAATGCTCCAATATATTGCAACATGAGTTGAGGTAAAAACAATTGCAACCAGTAGTTTTCAAATTAGAAAATCATTTGACATCTGGAAATTTTAGTTTTCTTTTTCTTTTTATTTAATAAAAAAGATAAAAAATTCTATCAGATTGAACGAACTTATCTAATTACCAAGGTTTCCTAAATACAACTGTAGATTTGAATTATTTGAACTAGAACATATCAATTACGAATGGGACTTCATTAGCTTTAAATAGGAACGAGGTTAGACAAATATGAAATTTAGAGGTTTGGTGGCCCTACGTGTTTTTTTTGGGATTGGGGGAGGGAGGGGGGACGGGTTACAACGGGCACAATTTTACTCTAGATAATACATAAAAAGTTGAAGGGGGTGTGTGGTGACCTTGCAGGCACCGCCTTGGCTCTGTTTTTGCATATTAGCCTAGCCTTGGCTAAGCTGTCTATTAAATTGAAGAAATTTTATCTATTAAATTAATATGAACAAGGAAAACATATATGATCATCTCTGTTTGTTTACAAGTTTAATTAATGCTAGCATTTGGTTTTATGGAAATAAGGAAAAGTACTTGAGAGGGAGGGAGGGAGGACTTTGTCAGAGTAGAAATATAAGCATGTAAGTTGTGGTTGTATGTTTGTAAAGAGCACCAATGTTAATGGTGTGACAAAATTGGTTCCATGAAGTTAATGGGGTTTCTGAGAGAGCACCATTGCTAGTGGCGCAATAAATCATATTTCATGAATGTTTTGGGTTTTGACTTTTGAGGCTAATTTCATCGTGGAATGTAAGCATGTAAACTGTGGTGGTACATCAGTTTAAGAAGCGTTGTTGCTAATGGTGCTACAAAACAGATTTCATGAAGGTTTGGGGTTTTGACGGCTAAGTTTGCATCTTTTCCTTTTTATATTACATCCACACTTAAAAACATTCATTCATGCATACGTACACACACACATACATGTTAATATGACTGCTAATGGGATTCAGAGTTATGTTGTAATATGCCACTGATATATTTATTCATTTCAATTATATTTCAGTTGTTTTTTGTTGTTATGGTTGTCGTTGTTCTTAATCAAATCTATCTTGGCTTCTTTTAGATGGTATTATAGCAGGAGGCACTGCTGGGGTTGTCGTTGAAACAGTTCTATATCCTATCGATACAATAAAAACTCGGCTTCAGGCAGGTTATTCTTGCAGAAATATTTATGTATATTCCTATTTTGCTTGACTGTCTCTTGACTACTGTTAATGCTCTAGGTTAACTATCTCAACTTTTTTGCTACTAAAATTTTCTCAAGACTAGATCCTCAAAGCTCTTGTCTGTAATTAATTACATTAACTTGATGGCCACAAATATCTTTTTCATCAACTTGAGTTTATGCTGTGTGCATCGAAAGTCTACATGTATATTAGCTCTAATAATTGCATGATTGTCATTTTTTTTAGCATGTAGAATGCACATACATTTATATCTTTTGTCTTACCACATCATTATTATTGTTAATATAATAATAATAATAATAATAATAATAATAATAATAATAATAATAATATTTCATGATTATAACTTATGTTTTGTGGTAGCTTGCACCTGTCTTTTTCATCATTTCTTTTAGTATGTAGATGCACATGCATTTTGTCTTATCACATTCAACTCTTATTATTATTATTATTATTATTACTATTATTATTATTATTATTATTATTACTATTATGTTTGTGGTAGCTTGCACCCTGGGCTTTTTTATGTTATGGTTAAGATATCCTTTAATTATGGTTTTCATGAGGTCATGGTAGTTGACTCTTTATAGACAATTTACATCATTCCAGGCTGCTCGTGGTGGAAGCAAAATTCAATTGAAAGGATTGTACTCAGGATTGGCTGGCAATCTTGTCGGGGTCTTACCGTGAGCCTTTTCCTCACCAATTTTGAAATAATCTTTGTAATGCACTTTATAGTTTTCTTTTGTGTGCTAGTAAATTTGTAATGTTTTTGCTCCCTTTTAATGTATTATTGTGCCTTTCATTATTGATGTATAGGGGTTGTAAACGGGTCACCGGGTCTGCCTTTGCATTTTTTATGTAAAATAATTTGTTATTATTATTGATGGCCACTGTTAGTTTTTTGGTTACAGAAGGCGATTTACATCCTACAACACACAATGCCTTGTCTATCTACCTTGAATCAGGAGTGCACCTGATCTAGCATGTAGTTTTCAGTTAATGCTTTTCTCAGCTTCTGTTTCCCCCTGAACCTCAGTTGTTAATCCACTTTGCCGGGCAATGTTCGCAGAATATAAGTGTCATCTTGAACTAAACCGGCTCGGTTACTAGTGGACAATATCCCTGATACATGTCTGATAACCTGTTCAAGGGGTCAGTACTGCCTTTATACTCTTCTACAGTATGGGTATGGGTGCATCCTTTAAAGCCAGGCCCTAGTGGCTAATCACTGGTGAATTTAAATATGATTTCATGCCTCATGTTTGACATGCTACTAATTGTAAGAATTATATAAACTTTAATGCGGATAAATTGCCATGGATCTAGAATCAATCATCTCAAGAAATCAAATACGTAACTAAAACAATACTAAATCCATACCTGAAGCCATTGAAAGGTGGAAGAAGAACGTAGATGGATGAAGATCTGATCTTTCTCTTTAATCCTGCAAGAACCCTAATGCAGACCCTTCTTCTCCCTGTCTCCTTTCTTTTCACAACCTTGCAATTATGATGGAATTCTCTTTTTATACTCATAAAATAATGAGCCTAGGTTATATTCTTTTCAGGAGGAGAGATGAGGGTCTAACATTTACCAAAATAACCCTGAGATAAAACCATCCATCATGGTTCCTTTATACCTCATGTTATTATTAACTTATATATAAATGTAACTTTAATATGGGCATCTTTAATATCAGTTAACTTTAATTAGGAATCCAATGTTAATTAACTAAGGTTATTGGACCACCTTAATGTGAGATTAACATTCTCCCACTTGGACCATTAACCGATTAGGTTAAAGACTTTAGAAAACAAATAAAAGAAAAGACTCATTTTTTCAAAACATTTTGACTCCATTGGATTCCATACTGAAAAACCTTGACACGTGATCACGAATTTTAAAAACAACAATTGATAAGCCCAAATATGAAATACTGTAATACTGCAATTAACTTGGACCACCAATGCGAGTCATAACGGTTATACAACATCCATGTCATACTCCCTTCTATGTACCACAACATTGATAACCCTTACTAATTGAGTCCATAACCAAAATGACCCCTGTAATTGTCTTGTAAAGACATTTCCTGTTTAACAAACATCCATACATAATATGTGCACACATAATTGGATAACAGGAAACACAGAAACAAACTTTTATTGCGCAATAATGTCAATTACATAAGTACCAAAACATACATTTACAGATTGCTCAAAAGACCCATTCTAACAACATGTTCCTTAAATGTCTTTGGAGGCAATCCCTTTGTCATTGGATCAGCAACCATTAAAATGGTACTTATACTTTCAATTGACACTTTCTGTTTCTCAACTCTTTCTCTAACCACCATGTACTTCAGTTCTATGTGTCTAGAACCATTAGAGTACTTACCATTCTTAGAGAAGAAAACGGCTGCTGTATTATCACAATATATCTTCAGCGGCTTGGCAATAGAGTCAACTACACCAAGTGCTGAGATAAATTTCTTAACCATAATGCATGATTCGAGGCTTCAAAACATGCTATGAACTCAGCCTCCATCGTGGATGAAGCAGTGATAGACTGCTTTACACTCTTCCACGAGATTGCCCCACCTGTTAGCAAGAAAATGAAACCTGAAGTAGACTTCCTGCTATCTGGGCAACCAGCAAAATCTGAGTCCGAATAGCCGATCACTACCAACTGATCAGATCTCCTATATGTGAGCATTAGGTCCTTCGTTCCCTGAAGATACCGCATAACCTTCTTAGCCAACTTCCAGTGCTCCATTCCTGGATTGCTCTGGTATCTTCCCAAAATCCCAACAGCATAACTGATATCTGGCCTGGTACAAGTATGTGCATACATCAAGCTCTCAACAGCTGACGCATACGGAACTTTCTGCATTTGACCCTTTTCTAAATCATTTCTAGGGCACTGGCTCCCACTTAATTTGTCACCCCTCATAATGGGTGCAGGACTGGTTGAACACATTTTCATATGAAATCTTTTCAAGACTCGATTGGTATAACCTTTCTGAGACAATCCTAGCAATCCTCGAGATCTATCCCTGAAGATCTCTATGCCAATAACATAAGTTGCCTCACCCATATCAACCATCTGAAATTCTTGGTAAGATAGTCTTTAGTTTCATACAGCAAACCAATATCACTACTGGCTAACAAGATATCATCCACATACAGAACCCAAAAGATAAACTTGCTCCCACTAGTCTTTAGATATATACACTGATCAACAGTGTTTTCTGTAAATCCGAAAGAGGTAATGGTATCATTAAACTTTATATACCATTGTCTGGAAGCTTGTTTAAGTCCGTATATGGATTTCTTTAATTTGCAAGCCAAGTGTTCTTTTCCTTCATTTGCGAACCCTTCAGGTTGCTCCATGTAAATCTCCTCATCCAAATCTCCATTTAGAAAAGCCGTTTTCACATCCATTTGATGTAACTCAAATCATAATGAGCTACAAGTGCCATAATGATTCTAAGAGAGTCCTTCTTTGATACTGGAGAGAAGGTTTCTCTATAATCAATGCCTTCCTTCTGAGTGAAACCTTTAGCCACAAGTCTGGCCTTATATCGTTCGATATTGCCTTCAGAGTCGCGCCTGGTCTTAAAGACCCATTTACACCCGACTTTCTTACAGTTATTAGGCAATTCGACGAGATCCCAGACTTTATTTTGGTCCATAGATTTCAACTCTTCATTCATAGCATCAACCCATTTACTAGAATCATTACATTCTATGGCTTGTGAAAATGAAACTGGATCTTTATTTATCCCAATGTCATAATCAGATTCCTGTAGATACACCACATAATCATCTGAAATGGCAGATCTTCTTTCCCTTTGAGATCTTCTCAAAGCTGCCGGTTGTGGTGGTTCTACAATATTTCAATGGCAATATCCTCATGGAGTGGTGAACCAACATTATTATGTTGTTCTGGTATCTCAGCTTGATGATCAAGTTGAGGGACAACAATTTCTCTTGAAGGAAAGGGTATTGGGATATTTACCCTTACCTCCTCAAGATCTACCTTTCTTGGTTCATCACTCCCACTAATTTCGCCATTCTCAAGGAATCTGGCATTACCAGTTTCAACAATTCTTGTACTATGGTTAGGACAATAAAATTTGTACCCCTTAGACTTTTCTGGATAACCAATGAAATACCCAGATATTGTTCTTGAGTCTAATTTCTTTTCTTGTGGATTATATATTCTAGCCTCTGCTGGACAACCCCAAACATGTAAATGTCTTAAACTAGGTTTCCTACCGGTCCACAACTCGAAAGGAGTTGTTGGGACTGCCTTACTAGGAACCCTGTTCAAGATATACATAGCAGTCTTTAAGGCTTCATTCCACAATGAATTGGGTACAATAGAGAAGCTCATCATGCTCCTAACCATATCCATAAGTGTCCGGTTTCGCCTTTCAGCAACACCATTCTGCTGAGGCGTACCTGACATTGTGTATTGAGCACAAATGCCACGCTTTTCTAGAAATTTGGCAAATGGACCAGGATTTTGTCCTGACTCATCATATCTACCATAAAATTCACCACCTCGATCTGATCTTATGATTTTAACTTTTCTATCTAATTGTCTCTCGACTTCTGTAATGAACACCTCAAGGATGTCAACGGCCTGAGACTTTTCATTAATTAGATACACATAACCATAACGTGACAGATCATCTATAAAGGTATTGAAATATCTCTCTCCCGTAAAACATGGAATTGAGAGTGGTCCGCAAATATCTGTATGAATTATTTCAAGGAGTTCTTTACTTCTTGTGGCACCTTTCTTAGTGTGTTTTGTTTGCTTTCCTTTTATGCAATCTACACACACACTAAAATCAGTGAAGTCTAGGTTATCCAAAATCCCATTCTTCACTAATCTTTCAATTCTATCCCTGGAGATATGCCCCAGTCGTCTATGCCACAAGATAGAGGAATTTTCATTAATTAAGCCACGTTTAATACCAATATTCGAATGCAGAGATAATAAAGATTGTGCAAACTCATCATTCAATGAAATTTTATATAAACCATCACATAAAATTCCATGTCCAACCGACATTGAATTATACATTAAACTGAGTTTTCCACAACTGAATAAAACAGAATATCCAAAAACATCTAATTTGGATAATGACATTAAGTTCCTAGAAATCGAAGGTACATAAAAAGTATCCTCAAGATCCATCTGATGTCCCGTCTCTAAGAGTAGTCGGTAAGTACCAACAGCCTCGACCTCCACTTTAAGACGGTTCCCCATAAAGACGAATCTCTCACTTTCCTTCGGTTTTCGGGTTGTAAGGAATCCCTGCATTGAATTAGTTATATGAGTTGTGGCTCCAGAGTCAATCCACCAAGTATTAGAAGGAACTTCAGCAAGATTTGATTCATAACATACAAAAGAAAGATTCATACCTTTCTTTTCGAACCAAGCCTTCCTCTTGTTGCAGTCCTTCTTCACATGTCCTTTTCTGCCACAGAAGTAGCATTTGACAGTGAAAACCTTTCTATGACCTTGGCTACTTTCCCCATGGTCATTTCCTTTCTTTGATGGAAACCTCTTACCTCTTCCATATTTATCTTTCTTATGGATAGCTCCTTGAGTTACTGCCAACACTGAGTGCTGCCCTTCTTGCCTCAGTCTCACTTCCTCTTGTACACACATACCAGTCAGCTCATTCAGATTCCACTTATCCTTATGAGTATTATAGTGGATCTTGAATGGCCCAAACTGAGAGGGAAGTGAGTTGAGGATGAACTGTACTAAGAAGGATTCATCCACTTTCATTCCCAGTGATCCTAACTTCGCAGCCTTATCAGTCATATTAAGAATGTGTTGTTGAACTCCTCTACTATCATCATATTTCATGGTGGTAAGTTCAGCCATAAGGGTGCCAGCTAATAACTTATCTGCAGACTTAAATCGGTCTTTAACAGCAGTTAAAAGTTCAGATGCACTAGTGGTATGTGGGAGTGATGTCTTGATGTTATTGGCAATAGTCATCTTGATGAACATGAGACTGAGTCTATTCGACCTTCCCAAGCTTTGGCATGGCTAGCCTGTTCTGCTGTACTTTCAGTAGTCACTTCATCAGGTTTCTCTACTAAAAGGGCCATGTCAAGGTCCAGAACACCCAGTGTAAATTGTACATGTTCAAACCACTCAGAAAAGTTGGTACCATCCAGGGCTGGAATGCTAGTTGCATGAGTGTGAAGGGAAGTGGGAACGTTCACTGAAACAAAATAGGACATAGCTCACATTAATGCCTCGAATCAATACAAAGTTTTAAATTTAATTAAGATGAACTATTGATATCACTTTGATTTCTCCTTTGGGCGAAACCTAAGCATATCTAGTGTTCACTCTTTAGGTGAGACTCTTTTATCACCTATGTAGGTCTAATATAATTTATGCTACTTAGACAGTAAGTCATGTTACCTTTGGGTATCCAATTCTACACCACTAAGTTGCATAAATTACACTACCCTACCCTGGTTCCTAATTATTTGAAAGAGACTTTCCTTTGGGCCAGTCCCAATCTCCTAAGTAGAACCGCCATCGAGAGTATTATTGTCTTTAATGTCACTTACATTGACAAGTCTTTTATGTAGTTGTATATTCATAAGGTTTACTAACATAGGTCACTTTGGCAACTACTAAATCAATAAGCCTTATGAATACAAAACTAACCAATAATATTCTCTAATCTTTTATTTGAGTAATACTATAATACTTCAATTCTATTACTTGACCAACATCAATCAATATTAACACAATGACTTAAATGTGTAACATACATTATGATTGAATCAAACAAGCATTAGTCGACTACAAGAAAGACTAGTCGACTTGGGTCAAGTCAAGTCGACTATACATTTAGGTCTAGTCGACTAGGGCAACGCAAGGTTAGTCGACTATACCAATATTATTAGTCGACTATAAATTTTATTAGTCGACTACAAATTTTATTAGTCGACTCCTGTTGGAAGGCAACTCTCGGTTAAATTATTAGTCGACTTGGGAAAATAGTTAGTCGACTATACATTTTATTAGTCGACTACTCAACATAATTAGTCGACTCCTGTACCGAAATAGAGAGTTCTTAAGTTTCTGGAAAAATACTTAGTCGACTAGTGTTTCGGGCTAGTCGACTAATAGGCGACGAAGCTGTTATCGCGGGCAGTTCCAGATTGCCGGCGGAAATATTTAATTAGGAAAAAATTAGGGTTAATAATTCCTAAAATTTGATCCCAATTAATTGTACAATTAGAGGAAATTGAATAGAACATTAGGGTTAATAAATCCTCTTAAAATTCTACAATTAAAAGATCAAAAATTTAATTTTATGAACTGTTAATCAAAAACCCTAATTTTCCATAATCCATAATCCAAGATGTATTGATTCTAAAACCCAGGCTCTGATACCAAATGTAAGAATTATATAAACTTTAATGCGGATAAATTGCCATGGATCTAGAATCAATCATCTCAAGAAATCAAATACGTAACTAAAACAATACTAAATCCATACCTGAAGCCATTGAAAGGTGGAAGAAGAACGTAGATGGATGAAGATCTGATCTTTCTCTTTAATCCTGCAAGAACCCTAATGCAGACCCTTCTTCTCTCTGTCTCCTTTTCTTTTCACAACCTTGCAATTATGATGGATTCTCTTTCTATACTCATAAAATAATGAGCCTAGGTTATATTCTTTTCAGGAGGAGAGATGAGGGTCTAACATTTACCAAAATAACCCTGAGATAAAACACCCATCATGGTTCCTTTATACCTCATGTTATTATTAACTTATATATAAATGTAACTTTATATGGGCATCTTTAATATCAGTTAACTTTAATTAGGAATCCAATGTTAATTAACCAAGGTTATTGGGCCACCTTAATGTGAGATTAACACTAATTACTTAGAATTCGAGTTCAGCACCCCTGCACCAATGACTCCACCACACTCTGTTTTTGCAATAAAGCCAGCTTTCAACTCGTATTTACTCTTGACGCACTAAGCATCAGACCTGATTTGAGTTTGTTTTTCCTATTGGGCACCCAAACAACTAGTGAGACAGAACACACTGCATGGACACACACATAGCCATCCTAGTTAGAGGAGTGTGAATAGCCTCATGTTTCATGATCATTGATCAACAAGAACTCGTTAACTTGGCGGGTAGTTCCCGACAGTTTGAGGGATCAGTCACTTCTGTGGCTCCTGCACTTCTTTTACAGGCTTCTGTAAATACAACATGGACAAAAGAGTTATCTGGGTGTCACTGAGGGCCAGCAAAAATGTAGATTCTCCGGTTGAAAGTATTCCCTGCGAGACTTGTGCTAGCTATGCCCAGAGTGTAATGGCTGTACCAGTTGGGGTGCAAATGGAGTTGATATGGGTCTTGCCATATTTATCTGTTTTCTCTTGTCGGAGATAGTTACGGATATTGATATCATTTTGGAATCTTTTAATATTATGTTCCATATTTAATACCGCCAATATGGTCTCTTATTGAATATGATACAATTGGATATTATTGAAAATGAGTAAACCGTAGGAGAGAAAACTGGTGACCTTTACTTCTTATTCCTTCCTGCGTTAAACAAATTATACAGAATCACATTAGAATTGTGTTTATATAGATACTAAGATGAGTTCATACTTCATAGCACACTCGGATGTGCATTTGGATATTCGGATATCTTCTGAAATTCAGATTTAGATATGATATTTTAAGCACCAAAATTATTTGTTTGAACACTAAAAATATTGGATATTTATATTTATCAAAGTACAGTTATGGAATAGGAATCATTTTACTTGTATTTGTTTGCACTATATGCTTCACACCTGAGAAAATGGGTGGCTTGTCCTCATATTCTCTTCAAACAGTAGAAAAACAAGTTCAAGTAACATGACAGTATGCAACATTTTCATCATAGGAAGTATTCCCAGGCCACCTGCCATGGAGGAAGAGTTTGATACTTCATCAATGGTTGCAATCCTAATACAATGTGACTATTTGACCCGGCATTCTCATTTTCCACTTCAACTTGTTGGCTGTATACTTCATGCATCTACACTTACTGGATTGTTATTTGTGGTTCATGGGATTTTCCGTAACTGTTTGAAATTCTGAGAGGGTAAATAGGAATTATCATGGTTTTCCCGACATGTCTTACACGTGTAAATAAATAGTATGATGGAAAATATGATGCTTGGGGAGCATATTGTATACTAAATGATTAGTCACAGACTCACAGTTATGTAGTTACTATAGGTTTTTTATGTCCATTTTGGTTTGCTCATATGTTTGGTTATGGAACCTTATTTCTTGAGAACTGTATATTTATTCTTGTTCTGCTCCAGAACTTTCCTTTATTAACATTGTTTATCATCTTTATTACCAGGGCATCCACTGTTTTTGTTGGTATAAATGTATATTTATTCTTTTACTGCTCCATTATTTCTTTTATTAATACTGTTTATCATCTTTGTCCCCAGGGCATCAGCTGTTTTTGTGGGTATATATGAACCTACCAAACAAAAGCTGTTAAAGGCGTTTCCAGAAAATCTTAGTGCTTTAGCTCATTTGGTAAGTGAGTTCAAATATGATGTATTTTATATTGATGCTTCGCTTGAGAACTTCAATGAGATGTTAAGAAAAAATCTCATGCCTGTGGTAAAGGAAAATTTATTAGTATTTTGTGGACCGGGATTTATTCATAATATTATAACTTATTCCACCATGCTCGTATTGAATAATAATTTTATTTTAAGAGTTGTGTTTTGGGGATTGATTGCTTGGGGTGGAATTGAGATATGATGTTACTTGTGGCCCCTTAATATTAAACCTTATTCTATGTAAAAATGTTCAATGGTCACCAATACATATCATAGGAAAAATTCGGAATTCATACAGCATATCAAGTTATCAACTATTTTCTTGAAAGCTAAGGACCACAAACGTGAGTAATAAAGGATTGAGGAGATGTATTATATATTAGTGGACAAGAAAAGTACGCAAGGGAAACTGCATTGGCAGGGAAGGGTCTGTTGCATTTTAGAATCTTGAATCTGTTGGAAACCTGGCTGTTGCTTGACATCACAGAGGGAAACATGTAATGCAGTATAAAGCTTGGTTATTCTATATTGATTATTGACCTTGGCTTCCCCTCTGTTGGCTTCATTTAATCTATTAGTATCTTGGTTGCTTTGTGCTGTCTTTCCACCTTTTTTTCTTCATTGAATCTATTTATTAGCCCTATCTACATTGTGTTTCCCTTACTGACTTATTTCAGAAAATTCATTATCAACAAAAACATTCACCTCTATAGACATTTCAAGATTACTCACTGTATTCAGCATCCATATATATATTGGACAGCTTTTCAGTAGAAGTCTTGAGCACTCACTTTTGTTCAGGCATTTGAGATGCCAATGGAAAATTTTTAAACTTCACCTCATTCCTCTCTAGTCTCTTCCATTATGTTAGAGAATTTTTCCCCCCTCCTGTATTTGAGTGGGATGAGTTAATTTTGCTTTTCTTTCATTCTGTGACTCTAGGAATGTCTCCTAACGGCATTGTCTTGAGTATTTGAAGTTCTGAACACCTGTAATCTAGTTTATAGATCAACTGTACACACAATACATATGCCAACAGTGTGAATTAGATGCATCTTGTCTTTACATCCACAGGTTTAATGTGAATCAAATGCATCTCTAGTGGACCTCTGCATTCTTTATGTCCACAGATTTAATGTGACTACTGACAAGATGAACTGTCATTTGATTTGTCTGAAAATTTGAAGTATATTTCAATTCTTTTAGCTCTTTCTTTCTGTATACGCTTTAAGTCTATTTGTTGAGGATGGAATTTGCATGTCTAAACCATATGGTGTGTGACCTATTTAATTTCAAGTCAACTAAGACGTTGAAATGAGTATTTCTTCTGAAATGTTTCAGAACTTGGGTTTAGACTGCAGGTGCCATTGGAGGTGCTGCATCTTCACTGATTCGTGTCCCAACAGAGGTAAACGAATGTCATCTTCTGGAGATTCTGAATTTTTGGCACGTCTATACCCAATGTCTCCATTTTCCAGGTAGTCAAGCAAAGAATGCAGACAGGGCAATTTGCTTCAGCACCTGATGCGGTTCGCCTTATAATTTCTAAGGAAGGGTTCAAAGGTCTTTATGCTGTGAGTACTGCCTAATATATGATCAACTTTTATGGTGCACCCATCCTTACTGTGTAAATGGTGTTTCCGGGTTTGATCTTTCACAATGGAACAATACTGGGTTTTGTGCCCATCACTGTGTCCTTTCATAAATTTGAAATAGATCTTATTCTGTTATTTCTGTTGAATTTGTAGGGATACAGTTCTTTTCTATTGCGAGATCTTCCATTTGATGCAATTCAATTCTGTATCTATGAGCAGCTTCGAATAGGATACAAGATTGCGGTGAGCTTACCATTTCACTACTTCCATGCGTTCACTTTTATTTTATTTTATTTTTTGAAAATGTGCTTACTTAATGACATGCTTCATTAATTGATATAGTTACAATAAATACTCAATCATGCTTCATTAATTGATATAGTTACAATAAATACTCAATACTCCCTGCATGACTCAGTAAACCCTGTTCTTCACAATGGACACAAAAAAGAGAAAAAGAGAAAAAAAGAAGAAAATGATTATATTATCATTTTCAATTTCTTCCTTCTTGTTGATTTTGAAATCTTTACACAAGCTGGATGCAGAAGCTTGTAAATTGGACTTGCTGAGTCCTTGGTTGGTTTCGGGAAAATTTTCTGGGACTAGTGGGCATTGCCAGAAACTGCACTTGGACCTAATCAGCTAGTAGGCATCATCAGAAACTACATTGAACTCCGTAATGGAAATTCTCTGTAGGTTTTGTATCAGAAAGACCAGGTTTAAAATAAAGTTTGGGGAAAAGTTGAGCTTGATAATTTGAAGGCTACTCATTCTTTTATCTTTATGTTTTGATTTGAAAGACTGAGGAAGAATCTGTCTTTGTTCTATGATTTTTGTAACTACTAATTAAATAATACTGCAGTGCCAGCAATAGTTGAGTCAGTAAATTCCTTGACTATTATACTGTCACTGAAATGATAAATTTATTCTTTTAGAAGGCGTCTAAAAAATCCTATCCAGTCACGGTGGAGCCTGGTTGATGAGGAGATAGAAGATCATAGAAGCTATTGGAACACTTATTCAATCAAGGAAAAGGAAAATCTGAAGATTTGTATTTTATTCAGAGTAGGATTCGTATTTTCTTTTATTAGTTTTCCTTTTTTATTTCTTTTAGGAGTTCTTTTATGATTAGGAGATTTCTTAGAGTTCTTTTATGATTAGAAATAGTCTTTTAGTAGGAGTAGGAGTCTTTGTTTTATGAGTCGATAAATAAACTTGTATGTTTGTACTTTGAAATTAATGAATTGAGCAATTGAAAACTTTTGAAACTCTAATTGATTTTATTGAATCTTTGTGCGTGAGACATTAAGGTGGGAGAGTGATTCTCCTAGGTACGAGGCCCGAATCCTTGTCTTCTTCCCCAATTCTATCCTAAACCCTAATCTTTTCCCTTCAGTTCTACGTCAAATTTGATATCAGAGCTAAATTTCCTATTCTTCTAAAAAAAAATCCAAAAGACTTTAGAGTTAGATTAGAATTCTTCTCCCATCCTTTCATAGATTTCTTTAAACCAACAAAAAAAAAAAAAAAATCCAAGAACCTATTCTAGATTTCCTTTGCTTCCTTTCTCTTTCTATAGTTCAACCCAAAAATAGTTACTGTTCAAAATTCGTGAAATCCAGCTGAAAATCACAAATTGCACTATTCATCATCTCCTACCTCTACCCCACCCAAACCCCAAAACCCAACAACAAACTTCCCTCTTCCTTCACCCGCACCTCTTCCTCACCCTTGAATTCCCCAATCTGAGCACGGGTCGACCTCACCAAACCGGCATCGACTCCGATTCGAGTTCAAGATTGAATCAACCTCGCCAACAACCCATCCACCTTTGCCGCCTTGTCTTCTCTGCTTGCCGTACTTAGTCAACGTTGCCTTCGACCTCGCCATCTTCCTCTTGTGTCGACAATGCCAACATTAACCCGAGCCCATCAACCACAAACTCGTTGACGAAGGTCTGCTTCTCTATTGCTGCAATTCAGATCCGAATTGAAATTCAAAATGGAAATAAAAAACATAGTCCGAATGGGGTATAAGATCCTATACGACCCGTATCTGGTTCACTATAGTAATCAGTAGTTCAAGACAACCGACCCCATCCGGCCTGCAATCAGCCCAAGCCCTCTAGTTGATCCAAACGGACCAGCAAGCCGTACCTGCGAACCTGTTAACAGCAGATCCATGGCCATTTGCCCAACAAAAAAAAAATCCGTTTGCAGTTTACCTGTGGTATTTTGATAGTTTTTTAGCCGTTCAGAGTCTGAGTCGAGTCGTTTTTGAAGCGTTGGATTTGTGGGAGACTCTTCTGCGCATCCCAATGACTCTCAAGCTCAAAGTAAAAACAGTCAACCCTCCAACGAGCCCAGAAGAGCCCGAACTCAAAAGTGGACTTCTCCACGCAACGATACATTCTAAACTAATCTAAATTTTTTCTACTATTTATTTTTGCATATTTTGTGTGAATTCGCTCAAGTTTATGGTTATTATTTCTACGGTTATTGCCTAAACCTGTGCGTGTTTGCATCAACAGTCGAAACTTGCATATCATTCATTAGAGCCAACCTTAGGAAACTTATTTTCTTTTGATCACATTGCGCATGCATATAGTCTTTTGTGTAGGATTATTGCATCAATCGTGTGCTTGATTGTTTGTGTTTGCATTTACATTAGTGCATGACTTTGTGTAACAAAAAGAATTTTAGGATAAAGATGGAAGACGATCATGAGTTTGAGGAAGAAGTCTATAATCCTGAGGATTGTGTTGGTGATGCCGAAGAGATAATAGGAGCGTGTAAGTCCAACTGAATATCGTTGGATGCCTTCTTGCCACACCTAGAGATGAGGATTGGCATAAGTCTAGTGTTTTTCATAACTACATCAAATATAATGACAAACACTATAAGTGATGATTGATGGAGGTAGCCGTGTGAACATAACCGCCAAATCAATTGTTAAGAGAATGAATTTAAAAGTTGAATCTCATCCACAATCATACAACGTCACTTGAGTTAGACAATACTGCTCAATTTGTTACCCAACATTGTCTAGTGCCTATCCAATTTTCGAGTTATCAGGACCATATTTGGTGTGACGTCTTAGCCATGGACCCCGCCCACATCTTGTTAGGTAGGCCATGTTTGTGCGATTTAGATGTGATGAGTTTTGGTAAGATCAACACTTACACATTCATCTATAATGGAAAAAGGATAGTGTTGAACCCTACCAAACCCACAGTTTTCTGACAATTCAAAAATTAAAATAGTCACTATACAAGAGAATAAGAAACCACGCCATTTGCCGAACACATCAATTTCTTGAGGAAAAACATGAGGGAGGGATCTTGTCTATGATTGTTGAAACTAGTGAGTCTCCTAAGGTGCCTGTAGAGTTTCCTCCCGAGGTCCGTCAAATTCTCTCAAATCTTAGCAATATTATCCCAAGTGAGTCACCCAATGAACCTCTTCTGATTATAACATCCATCATGTGTGTGATTTGCATACTGAGGTTCCACGACTAATAACTCTTAGTGATGATTATCATAAATCTGTTGTGAATTTGCATAATAGATTGCAAGAAAGTTCAATGGGGGATGATGTATAGCTTGAAGTGCTACCTCAGAGGTTCCCATTCGAGACATGAGAGAAGCTTCATAATCGTTGTGTAGGTCCTTGCATGGTCTTGAGAAGGATTGGTTTCAATGTTTACGAGTTAGAGATACCATGAGAGCATAAAATTGGCATCGTCTTCAAAGTTGAGGATTTAACTTCACATCGTGTTTCTATTGATTACTCGACCATCATTCCTGATCCATCATCGCCAACAACAGCGAGTCAGCAACACTTTTAGGATCATCCGCCATCCTCGCCGCCATAGAGGAGATTCAGGCTGAAGAGGCTGGGTCCAAGCTCAAACCTGAAATGCCATTTGATCCAGTACCATTGACTGAGTCTAAGCTCGTATCTACTACTATTTGAGTTCGAGCTCGAACCTGAAGTAGGGCTTGACCTAGTACCACTGATTGAACCTGAACTCGAGCCTGAACCAACGCTTGATCCACTGCAGTCAAAGTTGGTCACTTCTTTATCCAACATGTCATCAATGATTCAGCCTTTCATGTTGATGCCACGAGATGAGTACAATCTCTTTCAAGTCTTTTTGACCAAGACATCTTCTATGAAATGAGGATTTGTTGCAATTTATAACCATCGAAAAGTTCCCGGGCATTGCTTCCATATGACGATGTCCGGGGTTAAGGGTGGGAATTGGTGTCAGATTTCTGGAGCATGGTCATTGGCAAAACCTAACTTAGAGCTGTCCAATCCCATGATGATGTAGGAGTGACAAATTTATCCATGATCAGTCCATATGATGGAATCCAGTTTGCGGTAAGGGGGTAAGCGGATAGGGGTAATATCTTAGCCAAGCATCAGGCCAGAGACTGATTCAATGTCCTGTTCCCATCCCCCATTTGAATTCCGACCGTAAGGTCCTCACTATACTTTGAAGAGTTACCCATGTTGGAGACGGTTGACCAAGTCGATTAGTCAGGGTCGGCCCGTGTTTCTCCCAGATAAGCATTGCCCAGGTATTTTGGGGATCCGCGAAGAGTTTTACCACTTGGTTTTAAAGAAGGGCGATATGAAATTCCTGGCAGCAGTGGATATTCAATCCCCCTAAGTTGAAAGGAGTATAAATCTTGTCCTAGTCCAGGAGATGTAGAGTGGATGAGCGAGCCCATACGAACGATCGCAACCATTTCTCCAAGGTGGTGATAATCTTTTTTGGAACCGGGCCCATACGGAATAGAAAAGTCAACTTTTCAGAAAGGATCGATTTGACTAAGACAAGTCAACTGGCCATGGTGAGTTGTTTCTCGTGCCAAGGAGAGAGCAGAGTCTTATAACTTTCTAGATTCTTGGAGAACAACATAGCCTCAGGTGCTCGGTAGGAGATTGGAGCTCTTAGATACAAGAAATCTGCATCAATGATTGGGAGACCAAGGGAATGTCGAATGATGTTATGATTTAATAAAATAAGTTGGTCCATGTTTAAGTGGGTTGCAAACTTGCTCAAATTAATCTTTTAACCTGAGATTTTAGAGTAACTTTTTAGGATCAGAGTCAACCAGTGGAGTTCTTGTGCCTTGGCTCGCCCCACGATCAACACATCGTCCGCAAACATGAAATGACTGATCATTGCTCCACCTTTAATGAAATGAAATCCTGATATTCTTTGATGATTCATCACATAGTTGACGAGCTTTGATAGCGCATTGGCACAAAAGATTAAAGATATATGGGGACAACAGGCCACCTTGGCATAGGCCATTACTGACTTTCGTTGGAGGAAGTGTCTTCGTTCAGCGTGATGATGTATTGGACATTAGTGACAGCTGACATGATCCGGTTTGTCCATTGTGAGGGGTATTCAGACTTCAGAGCATTGAAGCATTTGATGGATGAAATCCCTGCGTGGCTAGTCATAGGCCTTTTCCATGTCCATTTTGCCCAAGAAAAAAGGAGAGTTCATACAATGACTCTTTTTTATGTAAATGTCATAGCTCTTGGACTATCATGATACATTCCACATGTCCCTATTTGGCAGGAATCCGTATTGTGTCTAGTCAATGTGATTTCCTTGGATAGGGCGCCATCGGTTAACCAAGATTCTCGAGATAATTTTGTAGGTTGTGTTACAGAGGCTGATTGAAGTTTTGTTAGGGTTGAGGACCTTTGGTATAAGGACGATTTTGGTCTGATGCCACTAACTAGGCAGTCGGCTAGTTTGAAAGTAGTATTGTACTGCCTTTGTGATTTCCTCGCCAAACATGGGCCATATCTGTTGATAGAATTTAGCTGTTGCCTTGGAGCCTTGTTACGGGGGAGTGAACACACCGCCCTTTCTACTTTATCTTGAAGGACTGGACTGCAGAGGGTTTCAATTTTTGCCTCTGTGAGCACCTGGCTAGAATAGGGAGGTTCATGCTAATCGAAGCTGGGTCAATGGTTGGTAGACACCAATTAAGGAGTAACTTTTCCCGAATATGAAAGTATTAGAGCGATACCTATGAGTTGATTACCCTGGTGATCATAGAGGGTATGGATATGACGGTGGTAGCTTTTGGTGCGGGCTAAGTGGTGAAATAATTTTGTATTATCATCACCCGAGGACAACCATTTTTGGCAGCTCTTATTCTTCTAGAGCAATTTCTGGTCACAGAGAAAATTATGTAATCTTGAAATTAATCTCTTACATCTCCCAGTCAAGTAAAGAAAGATGCTGAGTGGCATCTAGGCCTGCAAGTCATTGATTTCTGTCCTATCCTCATTGATCTGGACATTGATGTCATCGTAATCCGTATTGTGCCAGGCTTTGACTTGTGCTTTTGGCAGCCAAAAGTTTAGCGGTGAAGAGGTACATTGGTGATGTTTTGGGAAAAGGTTTGTTCCATGCATCAACAATCTGCTTCTGCAAGTCAGATACAGAAGGCAATAGGTATCAAACAAGAAAGGTCAAACCTTTTAAGATCGATATATGTGTTTATCATCAAGAGAGTTGGTGCGTGGTCTGATGCCACCCGAAGAAGGCGGCAACAACCAATAGATGGGAAGGTCGCAAATTATTTTCTATTACCAAGTGCCCTATCCAAATTTTCATATATACGTGTACTCGAGTCACTGTGATTGTTGGTCCCTGAGAAAGGTTCTCCAGCAATCATGAGAGGTTGGAGATTAAAGATCTAGAGGAAATCAAGAAATTCCTCATTACTAGAGTTTGAATTCCAGTTCAGTCCACCGAATTTGTCACTGGGTGAAAGGATTGCATTGAAATCTCCAATTGCTATCCATGGGTAGCCTAGTTGGCTCATGATTGATAGTTCAACCCAGAGACATCTTCGTTGGATGTGATTAGTAGAGGCATAAACAAAAGAAATGAAAAATACATTATCTAGTTCATCCTGTAGAACTCCATGAACAACTTGAGATGAAGAGTGATGAAATTTAATATTGCCAAGAGTTTTTTCCTTCAAAACACTACAATACCCCTTGAACTACCAACTACTGGGATGGCATACCAAGCGAAATTAGTAGAAAGCATATTAACTAAAGAACTACTAGCAAGATCAGACAATTTCGATTCTAAAACAACAAAAACATCAACCTAATACAATTAGCTAGCACGGGGCCTAAAGAGGGTTTATTTGCCCCCACAAATATTCCAAGCAAGGACTCTGATGGGTTGGGTTGGGTGCCACCACTGTACCAAGGGACGCGAAGGAGCATAGCAGGTTTGACCCACGGAGATCATAAGAAATTTTGCATTGAGGGCTAGGACTGCCAGCTGGGAGGGACTTGTGAGGATGACCATTTTTACCTTTAGTTGGGGTAGAGCTAGGATGAGGTTTCAGAGGAGACACCTTGTTGCAATTGCAGGAGGGGGTCTAAGATGAAGAGGGGCCTGAGAGCTTAGATCGACAACGAGCTGTGGTCTTAGTAAGGGCTCAGCCACCTGGGGGCGCTTAACAAGGAGAGCATCTTTTTTTTCAGACCCAAGGTGATGGAGCAGGGCCATGCCAATATCTAAGATTAACTCTCAGTCATAGGAATCAATTGCTTTGTGGTTGGTGGGGGCGGCGGATGCAGGGACTGCAGACGGGGTGTCTGCTATGAAAGTGTTGCCCAAGAGGTTCGTTGGGGAGGAGATGAGGGGATGTTGAGGTCCATGCGAATGTCGGTAGCAGTTATGGAAGAGATATAGGGCTGCAAGCTCAGAGAGAGATCCAAATGCGACTTGTATGCTTGGATGCTGGGAAGGAGGAGGCCATGGGGAGTTTAGTAGGAGTCAATTGGGTATTATAACCCCGGTGGGCTTGGTTGGCATTATTTAAGTTTGGGGAAGATAAGACTTCTGGGTTGGGTTCTAAAAATAGTGAAAGAAGGACCAGGATCTCATCCCAAAGCCCAGACAAGAGTGAACAAGGGCCCAATTCAGCTTGAAGTGTGGACCCAGGCATGTTTTTCACATATGATTCTTCCATATGAAATTTTCCCTTTGCTAGCTCACGTGGGCATTGGTGGATTTTGGGTTGCATGGCTTACACATGCAAAGCGCCTCATTACGACTGAGAAGTTGGTCATCTCCGGCAAGAGGGGAGTAGGGCGGTGAAGGGGCGGTGCCCTCCAACTGGTGGCAAGTTTTAAACGGCAGGAAACTATTTCCCGTCGCAGTCTCCTTCACAAGGTGGTGGTGTGCAGGCAACATCAGAGGGAGGGGAGCGGGTTAGGGGGTAGAAGTTGGACTTGAGGACACTAAGTTTGAGGAGGGGTTCGGGATAGGAGACGTACGAGTTCGAATACAATGGAGGAAAGATGGGTAAAAGAAGATTGTCTGAGGAAGAGTGGGCGTTGCACACGCGCAAGAGGTGGTGGTGGAAGGGAGTTTGATGAGGCAGATTCAGAGTTGGAAGGAACTCGGATGGCATTTGTCACTAGTATTGGGGCGGGATCTAAATCCAAAGGAGCTGGTCGACAATTTGGTGGCAGGGAGAAGCTCAAGATTATTGTTAGGCAGTGGTGTAGAATGGTGGGAGGAGCTCTCTGCAGCAGAGGAGCTTAACTGATTTGCAAAATTGACAAAACCATTATGGAGCCAATTAGCAACTATGTTGCATTGAAGGTGTGAGTGGCCAACACCCCTGCAGATACAGACAAGGTGGTTGCTATCAAAAGAGAACTCAATGTGATAGGTTTCAAGGCTGTCACCAAGGGTGCAACATATCACAACAGTGAAAATCAGTGGGGCGAGCAAGTTGACCTGAACACAGTCGCAGGCAACTCTCAGGTCCACTAAGTTGAGGGAGAGAGATGGTACGCCCATGGTTCAAAGTCTCGGTCTCGGCCGCCGACTCGGCTGGCACCGAGACGGATCAGTCTCGACGACGCGGATGGACTCAGACGATACGCACAAATCGCTACATAGAACACTATAAAAATTATGAAAAAATCATGACAAATCGTAAAAAATGTAGGCATCAAAATTCATGTATCACATATTCAAAACATATCATCTAGCACACAAAACAAGAGTACCATGTTCCCATCCAATATCGAGTTATTTTGGAGTCATACTAAAATTTAAAAAATTATCTGTTACATTAAATTAAAACTAAAATTAACTATATTAACTAAATTAAAACTATATTAAATTAAACTAAATTAAATTAAAATAAACTAATTTATAATAAATTAACTAAATTAAATTAATTACCTAACTCAATAAAATTATTAAATTACCTAACTTAAATAAAATCACAAAATTATATTAAATTAAATTAAACTAATTTAAGTTAAACTAAACTAATTTAAACTAAATTAAACTAATTAAATAGAAAGAGACTAAGGAGGAGAAAGGAACAGAGGGGAGAGAAAGAGAGAGAGGGAGAGAGAATAGAGGGGGAGAGAGGACAGAGAGACTGAGGGAGGGAGGGAGAGAGGGAGAGAGGACAGAGGGAGAGAGAAAGATCGATGGAGAGAGAGGGAGACAGAGAAGACTGAGGGGGAGAGAGGGACAGAGGGATAGGGACAGAGAAGAGAGAGACGGAGTAGGAGAGAGATCGACGGAGAGACTGAGAGGGAGAGAGGGACAGAGGGGGACAAAAAGGGAAAGGGAGAGAGATCGACAGAAGGAAGGAGATAGAGAGAGAAGACAGAGAGACCGCGGAAGAGAGAAACTCAGAGGGAGAGAGACGGAGAGAGATCGACAGAGAGAGAAGGAGAGAGAGAGAGAAGATAGAGAGACTAAGGGAGAGAGAGGGGCAGAGGAAGAGACGGAGAGAGTTGGGAAATGGACAGAGGGAGAGAGAGACGGAGTGGGAGAGAGATCGACGGAGAGAGAAGGGGGGGAGAGAGAAGATAGAGAGACTGAGGGAGAGAGAGGGAGTACCGGCGGAGCGATGACGGAGCGACGACGACGACGAAGCCCTCAGTCGGCGACGGGAGATCTGTTGGCCCAAAGGCCTTCCACCCTAGTTTTGATGATGATTAACTCATGTAGTTATGTTTACTAATAATCTTGTGTTGTTTAAGTTTCAGATCATTAATCAAGATATTAGTTGGTGATTAGCTTCAACAAGGTGTTTAGAAGCTTTTCATGATGATTCCAGGGCCAAAGCTTCAAGATCATACATTGCCTAGCTCATGGATGGAGTTTTGGAGCAAGTCTACTTGAAGATGAAGATCATCAAGAAGACTTAGGTATCCATAGTTTAGTTTGTGTTTTTAAATCCATTTGTAAAGTTTAGTATAGTTGATATGCTCAAGTGCGCAAACACACACGTTTTCATGTTTTGAATTTGGTTTTCATGAATAGTAGATCAAAACAAGTTTACTTTATTTCTATGTATATTAGATGTATTCTAGATATACATACATGGTTTAACTTGCTAGACAAACTTATTTTGATATCCCTATTCATGTGTTGAAAAATCAAGTTTGATAAAAATACAAGTTTTGTTTTTGATAAAATTTGCAAGACTCAAAAATGAATTGATATGATTAATATATGTCTTGAAATTTTTATCACAAGTTTGTGTTTCAATACAAAATGATAAAACTATTTTTGGTGATTTTTAGAAGTGTTAAAAGATTTTTAGAAAAATATTTTCCCAGTTTTTCAGACCCAGTTTTTGTTCCAGGCTTCAACCAAGTCGACTAGTAGCCTGACTAGTCGACTAAGGCTGAGGTCGGTCGACCGGGACGGTCGACCGACGTGCACAATTCTGTGCACGTTTTGAGGCACTGGGACGGTCGACCGCGCCGGTCGACCGGGGCACTTACAGTGCTCTCTGTTTGTTTGGGTCGACCGGGCGGTCGACCGCTGCAGAGAGTTCTGCTCTCTGTTTGTTTCGGTCGACCGGTCCGGTCGACCGCTGTTGCCCAACGGTCATATTTCTGACCGTTGGCGGTCGACCGGGCCGGTCGACCGTTGCCTGTCAGAGCTGCCAGCTCAGCTCTAACGGCTAGTTTTGTATTGGGCCTATATAAACCCCATCTCTTTGGGTTTTTGGCCAAGGTTTTCAAGAAGAAAAATTTCAGTGTTTCTCTAGTGTTTAAACAAGTTTTCAAAATAGTTTTTGTGCTAAAAAGATTTAATTTTTATTGTTTTAGGTTTTTGGAAAAATCAAAGAAAAGAGGATTTTGGGAGATTTGTCTTGTTTTTCATTCTATATCTTTTGCAAGAATTTTCCCAAGTGTTTTTCTTTGTTGCTTGTTTTCCAAACACCTAGTTTTTCACACTTGAGCTATATCTTCTACCCTAAACTATTAGGATCTTTGTTTTGTGGAAAAGGAAAGAAAGAGAGAGTTTTGAGGTTGTTGTTGTAACCTCTAAGTTGTACACCCTTATTCTTGTTGTATCCCTCTTCGGTAGAGGTGATCGGGTGATTGGTTTGTATCCCTCAAGTGTGAGGTGATTGAGATTGGTTGAGAGCCTCTTCGGTAGAGGTGTTGTTGGTTGTTGTATTGCCTCGGTGGCATTGTAAGGTTGAGAGAGGAGTTTGGTACTCCTACAGTGGATTGGGAAATCCTACACGGTGGTGTAGGCGGGGATGTAGAGTTGGGTACTCGAACCTCGAAACAAATCTTTGTGTTAGCGTTTGATCCAATTTCTCTCAACTCTATTCTCTTTACTTTTGTGCAAGCATTATTCTTTCATAGCATATTATATACATTGCTTGTGTTGCCATTGCATAATCCATATTGCTATATCCTTGATTGCTTGGCTTGATTGTGTGTGCACATTGCTTGGATTGCTTGTGTGTGTGCCTAACTTATACTCATCCAACAAGAGCTTCACATAGCGCCTCAACCCATTTCAAGGGGAATCAAGAGGAGTTAGTCCAGAGCCTCGCAAGGGGAATTCGGCTACACTTGTTGTATTGTATTAGTTTGTGCAACATTTGCATTAGCTTTCGCATTTAGCGCACTTAGTTTTACATTTAGTTTTAGATTAGCACTAACACCTATTCACCCCCCCTCTAGGTGTTCCCTTTCAATTGGTATCAGAGATAGTACTCCTGATACTTAGGCTTAACATCCTAGGAGTGAGATCTATTTGCTTGCTAATCTATTGTTTGTATTTGCTTGCTTTGCACACATATAGTTTACCATGGCCTTCATGACCCCTCCTATGTATGACCCTTCCAACATTCATGTTTGGAAGATTAGGATGACCGTTTATTTACAAACCCTAGGTCATAAAGTTTATCTTGCCATTACCAAGGAATCCTTCCTTAGTGATAGCAATCATATAGGGGCCAATGCACAAGCCCTAGAGGCCATTAGAAGCACTTTATCTAAAGAATATCTTATGAGTGTTTCTAACCTTGATTCCGCTTTTGCAGTGTGGAACAAGTTGACAACAACCACCACCACCTCCGAGCTTCAAGTGCAAATCCAAGAAGAGGAATCTAGTAGAGAATCCGATTCACAATGCTTTATGGTCCAAGGGAATGACTCCCTTGAGGTACATTCGGAACCCCACTTAGATAATGATGATTGTGCTAGTTCTTCAAATGATTTTGTTGATCCCCATGCTTTGAATGAAGGACTATCCATTGTGTGTGAAAAGTTAATAGAAAAATATAAGATTTTGAAAAAGAAAAGTCTAGAAATTAAAAAAGAAAATAAAAGTTTGCATTCTAGACTTGATTGTGTTTTGCAAGAGAAGGTTCAGGTCTATAATGAAAGGGATGCATTAAGATCTCAATTAGATCTTGCACTTAAAGAAAATGAATTTTTAAAGTCTAAAAATAATTGTGAAACAATTTTGAAGAAAAATGAAAACTTATCTTCAAAAATTGATTTTGTTTTAAAAGAGAATGTTGATTTGAAAAATAAAATTATTTCTATTTCTAATGATTTGAATGTTTGTTTAAAGAAAAATATTGTTTTACAAAATAAGATGGATGCACATGTTTGCCATGCTAGGGTAGTATCACACACTTCACCTATTGCATGCCACACTTCTTCTTCTAAAATTAATGATGATATTTGTTTACTTAAGAAGAAGGTTGATTGTTTGGGCTCCACTATGAGCCAATGTGCTAAGAACCATACACGCTTGGAATCCTTGGTTCGAAAGAAACAAGTTCCATTTTTTATGCATGCACACCCTCCACGGCATACACATGCTCCACACGGACACCATCAACACATGTATGCTCATGTGTACACTTGTACACATTGTGGCCGAAAAGGCCATCTTGCTAAATTTTGCTATGATCGTTTACATGTTGAGAATTTAGCAAAGAAGTTTGTTTGAGTTAGAGAAGGTACTAACCCCCATGGACCCAAAAGAGTATGGGTACCAAAGACCACCCCTCCTAGTGTTTTTGATGTAGGTATGGGCTCTCACATGACGTGAGAGTGATGACACCTTGGAGTGGATGCGTTCCGGACTTAAAGAAAATCAATTGGATGCATCACTTTCAAGGGAAGATTTGATGGAGATGACCACCATGTTTTGGAGACAAGGAGAGTTGCCTTCTAGGTTTTGGTAACAATTCTAACTCCTTATTATTGTTTACATGCTTTCATATTGATGTTTTATAGCATGTTTTCATTGTCTATGGATTAGTGTGTAAATATCATATTTATTAGATCCTTGACATACATGTATAGTATTTGAGACACACATGCTTACATGAACCCATACTTAGTGTTCTCACTTTTGTTTAAGCTATAATGTACATCATGAATCTAATACATGAGAATTTACATAGTAATCATGTTTTAGTTTTATTATGATGATTTTTATATTGTGTTTTGATGCTTCATGTTAAGATTACTTGTTTAGATGTTAGTTTTCATTAAGACTAGGACTTATACTTGTACATATAGTGGGCCACAAATAAATCTATATATGTTGAGCTTGATTGCTTATTTGAACCCATTAGATGTGCTAGTATAGTCTAGTTTTGATGATTCATACATTTCAAACTTGTATTCCATTTTTGGATTTGTTTTATGAGTTTTCACTTCATGTATATGTTTGTATTGCCAAACTTTAAGATATACATGTATACCCCTTGAGTCATTTGCCTTTCATGCAAATCTATATATGGACTCAATTGTGTTTAGGGATATGTATGTATACTTATTGTGTTGACAATTCATACATATACCTTGAAATGAAATGTGTTTTGGTAAAGATTTAGTTTGATTTTGTGTTTAAATTGTTTAACTTCATGTATATGTCTATCTTGTCCAAACTATTAGATATACATGTTTATCCTTTTGAGCCACGTACCTTAATGCATATATTTATGCGGACTCGTTGTGTTTTGGATATGTATGTATGTTTTAATTTGTACTTGACATACATATGCCATGAAGATTAAATAAGTTTTGATGATTTTCGTGTTTTCAATGTTTGAGGAATAATTGAGCTTAATTGAATATTTTCATAATTATGATATTCACACTTTATTTGTACACTCACATTTATTGCTTGCTCATGTTTTGTTTTCATGAGTCAAAATTATGCCTAATTGAATTAGAGTGTTGATTATCATGTGGATGTCATGTTTTATGAAAATTACTTTTAGTTTATTCCTTGCTTGAAGGATTTCGCACTAGTTAACTAGTTTTTCATTTTGACTAGTTCGTATTCTTCAATTTGGTAGTGATTTTCAAACAAAACTACATTTTCAAATATATTTTTGAAAACCCCTACCATCCACGGGAGGTTGGATGGGAGTCCATGCCTTGTATGTTTATATTGAAATTTTTTTTTAAACTTGTGCATGAGATGGGAGGATTAGATTATATGAGTTATACCATGCTTTTATTGTTATGTCAATTGGTATCATTGAACTCTTTCAATTGGTATCATTTTGATCTTTGTGTATACTCATATGTTTATTGTGTATGTATATTTTCAATTGGTATCATCTATTGGTGATTGGTACTCATTCTATTTCATACACATACACTTGTTTTATTTGTACTTAAGATATAAATTTTTCACAAAATCTTGTTTATGCTAGTGCTTGAGTTTCAATTTTGTTTCAATTGATTACTTTTAAATTGGTATCAAGCCCATGCATCTTTTTAGTTGGTATTTCATAAAGGGGGAGAAAATTTAATTTTATCTTTCAATTGGTGATTGTTCAATTAGTATTTGTTTCCCACTCCCTTACTTTATGATTGAAAATTTCATATTGGTATCATATGTTTAATATGAAAATTATTTACAATTGGTATCAAAATTTGTTTAGACATTCAAAATTTATTATGTTTAATTTCAATTGATATCAAGATGTTTCATGTGTTTTTACTTAAAATTGGTATCTAAATTTTTTTTTAAAAAAAAAAATACAAAAGTTTTGATTTGTATTGACTATATGCATATAGATTCATGTTGAGTGTATTGTGTATTGAAGAGCTTAACATCTCTTCGTTATGTGGTACACGTGTGTAGGGGGAGCTTCACATCTTCTCTTATGCATTACATAGTGTGTGTTATGTGAATTAGGGCTTAACATCCCTCTTTCATGTAATGCATATGTGTAGGGAAGCTAACTTAGCGTCTTCCTCTTCATGAATGTATATAGCATATAACATCTATTGATCTTTGGTTATTTTCAATTGATATCAAGATGCTTCATTGACATATTTATCTATTGATATCATGTTGTTTATAGTCACCCCTTTTTGATCTTTTTGATTGACAAAAGGGGGAGAAAAATTTGTTTGATTTGATTTTACTTTGTTTACCCCTTTGTTGATGATTGACAAAAAGGGGGAGAATTATTTGAGAGTTTAACATGTTTTTATATATGCATACTTATGTTTTTGCATATATTAAGTTTTATTGGTAAGTTTTAAGTTTATTGGTATCTAGAGCATCTAGTGTTTTTAATGCTTTATTAATTTAATTGGTAACTAGAGTTTCTAGAACATGTGTTTGTGTTTTATGCATATTGATGCATACATGTTTACGTACATTCATTGCATATATTTTATTTATTTGTTTATGCATGAGTTAAGGGGGAGCTTCTTTGAAGCTTAACGTTAATCCATGCATATATAACTCCATGAGTTTTGTCATCATCAAAAAGGGGGAGATTGTTGGCCCAAAGGCCTTCCACCCTAGTTTTGATGATGATTAACTCATATAGTTATGTTTACTAATAATCTTGTGTTGTTTAAGTTTCAGATCATTAACCAAGATATTAGTTGGTGATTAGCTTCAACAAGGTGTTTAGAAGCTTTTCATGATGATTCCAGGGCCAAAGCTTCAAGATCATACATTGCCTAGCCCAGGGATGGAGTTTTGGAGCAAGTCTACTTGAAGATGAAGATCATCAAGAAGACTTAGGTATCCATAGTTTAGTTAGTGTTTTTAGATCCATTTGTAAAGTTTAGTATAGTTGATATGCTCAAGTGCGCAAACACACACGTTTTCATGTTTTGGATTTGGTTTTCATGAATAGTAGATCAAAACAAGTTTACTTTATTTCTATGTATATTAGATGTATTCTAGATATACATACATGGTTTAACTTGCTAGACAAACTTATTTTGATATCCCTATTCATGTGTTGAAAAATCAAGTTTGATAAAAATACAAGTTTTGTTTTGATAAAATTTGCAAGACTCAAAATGAATTGATATGATTAATATATGTCTTGAAATTTTTATCACAAGTTTGTGTTTCAATACAAAATGATAAAACTATTTTTGGTGATTTTTAGAAGTGTTAAAAGATTTTTAGAAAAATATTTTTCCAGTTTTTCAGACCCAGTTTTTGTTCCAGGCTTCAACCAAGTCGACTAGTAGCCTGACTAGTCGACTAAGGCTGAGGCCGGTCGACCGGGACCGACGTGCACAATTCTGTGCACGTTTTGAGGCACTGGGACGGTCGATCGCGCCGGTCGACCGGGGCACTTACAGTGCTCTCTGTTTGTTTGGGTCGACCGGGCGGTCGACCGTTGCAGAGAGTTCTGCTCTCTGTTTGTTTCGGTCGACCGGGCCGGTCGACCGCTGTTGCCCAACGGTCATATTTCTGACCGTTGGCGGTCGACCGGGCCGGTCGACCGTTGCCTGTCAGAGCTGCCAGCTCAGCTCTAACGGCTAGTTTTGTATTGGGCCTATATAAACCCCATCTCTTTGGGTTTTTGGCCAAGGTTTTCAAGAAGAAAAATTTCAGTGTTTCTCTAGTGTTTAAACAAGTTTTCAAAATAGTTTTGTGCTAAAAAGATTTAATCTTTATTGTTTTAGGTTTTTGGAAAAATCAAAGAAAAGAGGATTTTGGGAGATTTGTCTTGTTTTTCATTCTATATCTTTTGCAAGAATTTTCCCAAGTGTTTTTCTTTGTTGCTTGTTTTCCAAACACCTAGTTTTTCACACTTGAGCTATATCTTCTATCCTAAACTATTAGGATTTTTGTTTTGTGGAAAAGGAAAGAAAGAGAGAGTTTTGAGGTTGTTGTTATAACCTCTAAGTTGTACACCCTTATTCTTGTTGTATCCCTCTTCGGTAGAGGTGATCGGGTGATTGGTTTGTATCCCTCAAGTGTGAGGTGATTGAGATTGGTTGAGAGCCTCTTCGGTAGAGGTGTTGTTGTTGGTTGTTGTATTGCCTCGGTGGCATTGTAAGGTTGAGAGAGGAGTTTGGTACTCCTATAGTGGATTGAGAAATCCTACACGGTGGTGTAGGCGGGGATGTAGAGTTGGGTACTTGAACCTCAAAACAAATCTTTGTGTTAGCGTTTGATCCAATTTCTCTCAACTCTATTCTCTTTACTTTTGTGCAAGCATTATTCTTTCATAGCATATTATATACATTGCTTGTGTTGCCATTGCATAATCCATATTGCTATATCCTTGATTGCTTGGCTTGATTGTGTGTGCACATTGCTTGGATTGCTTGTGTGTGTGTGCCTAACTTATACTCATCCAACAAGAGCTTCATATAGCGTCTCAACCCATTTCAAGGGGAATCAAGAGGAGTTAGTCCAGAGCCTCGCAAGGGGAATTCGGCTACACTTGTTGTATTGTATTAGTTTGTGCAACATTTGCATTAGCTTCCGCATTTAGCGCACTTAGTTTTGCATTTAGTTTTAGATTAGCACTAACACCTATTCACCCCCCCCTCTAGGTGTTCCCTTTCAAGATCTGGAGGAGAGGTGAGTGTTTTGTTTTTTTTTTACCCTTTTTTGGTTTTATAAGGCGATGAGCCACGGGTGTCTTCAGCAGATCCGAGTCGAACCCGGATCGGTTTCGACTCGGAGCTGACTCGGCCCCGAGTCTTCCAAGACTCGGCTGAGTCGAAACCGATCCGGGTTCAACTTGGATCTGCTCAATGACTCGGGCATCCGAGTCATCTTGGAGCACGCCGAGTCGTATCCGACTCGGCCGAGATTGTGAACACTGGGTACGCCTATGACAGAGCCAATAGCAGCGACAATGCGAGTAAGGTTTTGTTGGTTCTAGTATTCGAGTGGGATTCCTCGAATATTGACCCATGATGGCACCGTACTCAAAGTTTTAGACGACGGAAATCTATGTTCCGGTGCCACCTGATCAAGTCGAGGAGGGTGTCGCCAATGAGCCACGGTCCTTGACCCTCCACCCATGCCAGTTCGTGCATGGTTAGGTAAACAAAAGAGAAGAAATCATTATCTAAGAATCGAATGAAAATGGTAGCATGCCAGAAGGTTGGGAGGAGGGCTATAAGGAACGCCATAGTGGGGGCGTTGCCTCGGAAATGACCTGCCAACAAGAAGTCCCAACGGTAGTTGGAGTGAGCAGTTTCTGCTTCAGTCTATCACATGCACAACAATGTTAGGGATTGGCGAGGGATTAGGGAAGGACATGGTCATAGGGTTGGGATGGTTCAACAGGGTGGTTGGTGAGAGTTGAAGAGGAGACAAGGTAGAAGAAAGTGTGGGTTGGTTTAGGGTTTCAACAGGAAGGGGAGGAGGCCGACATGGTACTGGGATAAGTATGGGGGTGTGTGATGTAGGAAGAAATGTGGCGAGGATACATTTAAATAGATCACAGAAGCTTGTGAAGATAGGCGGTTGAAATAGGAATGATCTTGATGAATTGGAGTAAAGTTGAGGGTTTGAGTGGGGGCCAAGCAACAATTTATGAGCTGATTCAGAAGTGGAGACTTCATTTATGGAGCCATTTTCAGGTTGGGACTAGGGTCAACAAAGATTGGAACTGAATCTTGATTAAAAATCATGTGACCCAATGACGCTTTTCACTTGGTGGTTGGATGACGGAAGAATGATGTCGCAAAGAACTTGGTGAGTTTGCTAAAAAAAAAATTTTGGTCCACAGACATAATTAGGGGCAGGGCCAAGCTAGAGTGGGGAGTAAAGGAGGAAGTTTTGAAATGGGTAGAGGCCGTACTCTTTGCGGCCTAGAAGTGTGGGGATAAGGCGTTCACAAGGTCGTGAGTTAAGAGACTTGTACTTTTGTCGTTGAAAATTGGTGGGGGAAGGGAAGCATTTACTCCTTTGAAACTTGGAACCACGAGAATAACTTTTAGACCGCTGAAGGAGATAATGTAGGCACTGGAGGGTGGATGTGACAATGGCAGGCATCCAATCAACTACAGAGGAGGAGCAAAAGGTAGGGGAAGCAGAATTGCCCCCAAAAACAGAAACCCAATTAAGGGTCTGTTTGGTTGTCGTAACTGGCCGTAATTCGTAGTTGTAATTGGTAAAGTGTTTTACAATTGTAAATGAGTTACATGTATGTAAATTTTACAGTGTTTGGTTGGTAATATAAAATTGTAAAGTGGGAAAGTGTATTGTACTTTACGGTGTTTGGTTGTCGTAATGTATAAGTCGTAAGTGAAAAAGTTGACCACAAAATTAACTATTTGGTGATTTTAAAAGTTTTAATACTGCAAATAAATATTAAAAAAGTTAAATATTAAAAATTTTTAATATTAATATAAAAAATATTACAAATTTGTATGACCACAAAATTAACTGTAACTGGGCTGTAAGTGAGTGGTTACTGGGTTGCAAGTGAGTGTTAGTTGAGTTACGTAAATCTTTTACGAATTACGGTCCAAACAAATGCCGTAGTTGTAACTGGGTAGTAAGTCATTTACGAATTACGGAGTTTTACGCGAAACAAACGGCCCCTAAATGTACAGCACATGAAACTCAAAGGTTCACAAAGGAAAACTCACGGACATGCAAAATTCATACTACAAGCAATCATTATTTTGAAAGCATTTTTAATTCAAGAGATAGCGCACACACCCCAAAAAAAAAAAAACTAACTTTGGCAAGATGATAGAAACATTTTCTATGATTTATGTGAAAGAAAAACAACAGAAATAAGAGTGGTATGAGAAAATCAAACCACAGCCTCGAGATTCCTAGTTATAGGTAATTCTTCTGATTCTGCTACGTAGTTACTTCTCCATTTGCTCGACCTGAAAAGCCAGATTACTGTAGATACTATCTTAAAGACTCCAAAGTTTCTGCAAACATAATAGCATTTCAATTAATCCCAAGAGGTATTATTCCTAGTTTTTGTTCACAGGAAGAGTATGCTGCAGAAGTAATTTATTTCTTCTTTTGCCGCTGCCTAGCTCGTTGACTGCCTCTGTAGCAACTTATATATTGTGCCTGAAGCCTGTTTCTGTTCTTGTATGGTGAAACTCTATAGAGTGAAAATCTGTGTTTAATAAGCTTATCCACATCTTCGGGGCACTAGTTCTAGTCTTTTTTATATCCTACATAGACCTTGAAATTATCTTGTTCTCAGTGTTTCTCTATCGAACATATATGCTCTTTATGGAGATTTGGATATCCGTATTTTAATTGACACCAGATTAAGTATGAGGTTCATGGGTAACATCTTGTTTTTTCTCCTTTGCTTTTCTTGCGCAGGCACGTAGAGAGTTAAATGATCCAGAGAATGCTTTGGTTGGTGCCTTTTCTGGTAATTTTAAATTCATTTTATTGTCATTTCACTCGATATCTTTTGCTATTCTTCTCAAACTTTTGCATTATCTTTTATTGACTTGATTTCTAATATTCCAATGCACGCCTTCAGACACTTCCCAATTTTACGGTTTAGGAGTTTCCATGATTGATCCAGAGATATAAACCAGAGGCAGAAACCTAAACTTAATGTTCTTTATTGGCTATGTTCTTGTCTGTTTTCTTGCTTAGTGTGTTATGATATGAGAAATTTCTTCTTGCATTATTGGTATACTTGTTTTACCTTGTGATCTGCACAAAAATAATACTAGATGCCTTCACCTTTTTTTCTTTACATTTTGGATTTATTTTTCTGATGTATATTACATGTCTGTACTAAGTGCAAATTTAAAGTTTCTTGTAAAGTGCAATGATATGTCTAATCATCGAGAATGATGGCATATCTAGCAAAGTGCAATAGTCTGTCAACTTGAATTTTTATTGTTATGTTTTGGGATCAGCTAGTCAATACCACCAGTCACAGCTGCTTCTCTCTTCCGCTGACATGATTATTTCTTGTATAAGTCGCACCTAGAAAGCACCCCCTTCCTCTGGTTCTGAACAATTCTATTATTAGTAAGTCTTCCTTCCTTTATAGGTGCTATAACTGGAGCTATAACTACGCCTCTTGATGTACTGAAGACGAGACTTATGGTTCAGGTGGAATTATCTGTGCTTATCCTAATCCTTGTTCATGAAGCCTTTACAGCCTGATGAATTCCTATTATCTGTATCACATTTGTTACAGGGTTCAGCAAGTCAATACAATGGACTTATTAGTTGCGCTCAAACTATTGTCAGAGAAGAAGGTCCTTCTGCTCTTTTGAAGGTTTGATTTTTAGTGCTTAGTGCTTCCTTCCCTGAAGTACTAAAAGCTTGTTTTCTATTTAATTGGTAAAATAATTAATCTTTGCCTTTCACTCTCAAAGTAATCCAATAGAATGATTTAATTTGTCAGATGATTCTGGTCCTTTATGCCCAAGATATATTATGGTCTTGAACCACTTGTATTCTATTTAACTGGTGAAATAATAAATATGGGCTTTTGCTCTCAGATTAATCCAACATAACAACTGTATCGGTCAAAAAATTATGATTATTTATGCCTCAGGTATAGCAATGGTATTATGATCTTTGTGTTGGAAAATCAGATGGCTTTGTTGTATGATATTCATTGGTTGTTTATATGGTTTGGGTTCCATACGGCTTCTGGTTCTGGTGTGAATGTCATTTCCTAACTAAAAGTTTTGAGGGCCATACCTCAGGTAAGTAAATGCTCCCTCTAAAGATGTTTTGCATGTATTCTTGATGGGTTAGGGAGCTCGAAGCAATCAAACGTTTTCATTATTCGAGGGCCCTCACTAGTTTGACACCATTTTTACGGGAAAAAGGCTTCTCAACAAATTATGATGATGTCACTGACTTTGTGTAATAAAACCTGCTGAGATGTTCGGAACATCTAGCAGTGTACTATAATTTGAGGCATATACCATGAGCATGCATGAAATCATGACTATCAGACCAAGAACAATTCACTTGACAGATTACTAAAGTATATACCCTTATCCATCAGTGATTTTCTTTTGAACTGATTCAGATGGTAGAGCTATTAAGCATGATTGATTCAGGATGTGTCAGTGTCAATGTCCCATATGCATGTATTTTGGCGTGTTGCAGGGAATCGGGCCAAGAGTGCTATGGATAGGCATTGGTGGTTCAATTTTCTTTGGTGTTCTGGAGAAGACAAAGCAAGTTCTTTCCCAGCAGCACTCTGCCAAGAGCTTGAAATCTGAAGCGGCAAAAGATAAGTGATGCTAGCGCGGAGGTCTCTGAAGCAGGTTCTGCATATTGTCACTGCCAACATAACATGACTATTGAAACAGAAGCTTTACATGGTGCAAGGGCATCGATAGGATTTCCTGGATCGCAAAGAGGACGCATTGATGATTCTTTTCTGTCAAAAGTCTGTTGCTTGCTTATTCATGGGTAGTCCTAGTTGCGAAGAGGATGGGTTGATGATTCTCTTCCGTCAAAAGTATGCAGTTTATTTGTTCATGTGCAGAACGTAAGCGCCATGGCTTGGATTCCATGGCTTGGATTCGATCAGAACAGGCTCGGTGGCTCATAATTTTGTATGAATTAATCCCCACACTTCTTTTCCCGTGAGAGATCGGTTTGATGATTCTGAGATTCTCCACATTTTTGATAAAGGCATCTGTTGCAAGTTGGTTTTTAACATGCGTATTCTCAAGTTTTTTAACTTTTATGATGTATATGTATAGTTTTTTTTTAACAGAACCTTATGAATTACTATCATTTATCATGTAAGCTTACTGCTCCACTGCCAAATGCCCGTAAATCTCAACAGTGAGAAATAGCTTATCAGCAAACTGCTGCAAGGTGAATAATTTGACACGGACATAGCTGTCATCATTTAATTTCTTAATTTGGGAGATTAGAATGACACGAGATACCTGAACATTTCACTGTTTACCACTCTAAATATTTTTGAGCCACACTAGTAAATGTGTATGCCTCTAGTAGTTCAAATGAAGAAGAGAGAAGATTCCCTTTTATACATGACAAAAATGAGGAGTATAGTATACAACAACAAAAAGAATACGACATACAAATATTTCTTTGACCAAAGAATAGCTCAGGCCAAAATGAAGCTCACCTCACTGGGTAACAGGAATACATCTTCCGCACAACCTATAAATAATGTATGAAGATATTGCAAACAAAACTTGATAATGGCTAACAAAACTTCATAGACCTCAAACTTTACAAAAGGGAAAGTCCTGAATGCTTCAACTCCTCCGTGAATCAACCAACCAATGCGACTCTACCAAACTTCAACAGCCATAAGTAGAGAAAAAGAAAAAGGAAATCCTCGGAAGTAGCGATAATTTTCACATAAGAGGAAGATAAGCTCCTCCATGACCTCTCCTCAAGATGAGAGGACCTGCGCTCTCTGGAACTTTATCCAATACCTTCGCGCATGAATCAATCACATCTCCAAATCCGGTAGCAATTGTTGCCAACTGCAGTCTCACTCTCAAGTCCCTTGTCCTCTTCAACAGGGTCCTGAATGACCTTCCTAAATGCTTCACCCACTCAGCGGACAACCCTCCCGGTGAAAGCCACACGGAGAAATGAGATTGGTCTCCCCTAGCAGCAACTTCAGCTCTATAAAATCTTGCCAGCTCAAGAAGCATCGATGGCTGCAATGGGAGCACTGTCACAAATTCTGCCACAAACTCTTCAATGAGGTCAGGCTTCAGCATCAGGTTCCACAAAACTGGAGCCCACTCACTAGGCTGGTTCAGATCATAGGCTTCTGCCACAATGAGGGCCTCCTGGAAACGGGACTGCTCAACTAACGCTCGGCGAGCGTTTGTTTCTGTGAGCTCAAGCCAGTGGAGGTCTGGAGTCCGGATTTGGAGGGAGAGGAGAGAAGCACGGGCACAAGAATGGTATGTCTTGTGGCCAGCATCTATAGTGCAGTAGACTTCGGCAGCTTCAATAATGTAGCGCATAGCCTCAAGAAGGTCTTCTGTCTGGTGCTCCCTGTAGCGACGGGATAACCACTGGTGAACATGCTGCACAGATCGGGATTCGAGAAGTGAGGCAGTCTCATGCTTCATGTCAAAGTGCTGGTAAACCTGCAGGGAAAGTAGGAATTCAGGAATAAAGCTTGTACTTGGAAGGAAAGTATCTCAAAAACAGGTTTGCATCCTCTCTCTGTGGAGTCTGAAGTTAAACTGCTTAGTTTACCACTTTTGCAGCTTATTTGGTCACTGTAGTTACCATCAAATTCGCTTGGACACGGGACCCCTGTGTCAAGTGTCTGAGGGTCCTAAAGTGTAGGACACGGGAGCATTCCAAATAAAACTGATAGGGAGCAGTCAAATTTCGTAGATAGGCATCCTAATATGTACATAACCGTGTATATAACAAGTAACCATTTGCAAAAAGAGCTCAATCAATAATAGATATTGTTTTAAATATCGGCCGATGTACTAGTATATCAGCAGAGATACCGATATTTTATTCAAAACGATACGATAAGTGCAAAAATTTACCGGACATCTTTTTCGACCGATATGGACCAATACATCGCCACGTGGTCGATATATCGACCGATATCTGAGATGAAATATCAGATATATCGGCTGATATAGTTACTTATTTGGATAATTAAATTTTTTTTACTTGATAGATTGTTTTATTATATTTTATGTTCATTGTGGTATTTCAATGATGTTTTTATATAATGTTTGGATAATAACTTATTTTTTAATAATGTCTTATATGTATTGACTATTGATATATCAACACGTATTTAGTACTACATCGCGATATGTCACCCGGTATCAGGTATATAATTTAACCGATCGGTATATCGCCAATATCCGATATTTAAAACACTGATAATAGAATTGTGATATTGCCATATTTTTATTACTTTTGAGTCATTGGAGTCCCTGAGTAGCGTCCTTAAGTGGAAAAGTGTCTAACTATCAATATTGTTAGGGTTTTGGATGCCTCATATTCATTGAAGAAGAAATCAGATTAAGGTGGAGATGACACAAGCTTCAAAATTAAGAACGGACAAGTGTGCACAGTTTGCGCATAAGATAGTCAACTAATTACAGTGGATAGTCGACTAGTGAAGCACTAGTTGACTAATGGCAATCTCAGGAGTCGATTGTGGCGCAACAGAAAGTGAGTATATCTCAGTAGTCGATTGTCTAATCGACTAATGAGCAAGATTAATCGACTAATAAGTTGGACCAGTCGACTAATCGGTGTGCTGTCAGTTTTCTTTTACAGATCTAATTGTTGTTTGAGTTCTACTCGAGTTTCCTCTTTCTCTAATGCGGTGTTGTTCGTATTGATGAAGTTTGTGCTGGACTAAGATTATCCTAAGAGTCTATGTAAACTCCTTGAGGGTGGCCTTTAAAGACAGGTCAAGTGTAAATCTTGTTTCTACCATTGAGAGTTGTAAGATAGAATTCTTATAACTCTTGTTATTTTCTTTTCTATTTTCAATAAAATTTCTCCCTTTCTCCCCATGGACGTAGGCACTCTTGCTGAATCACGTTAAATCTAATATTCTTGTGTTTGTAATAATTAGTCTTAATGCATGCTAGTGATAGATCACTTCCACGCTTCCGTCGTTGAGCCCACTCGGTGTTTCTCTCTTGTTATGTTGGGCGTTACCACAACAATTGGTATTAAAACGATGGCTAGCAAGACGACCACAACCAAGTTCGAGGTAAAGAAATTTGACGGGAAGTCTAACCTCTTATTGTGGAAGATGCGGGTAACGACGTTGCTCGTGAATGAGTGAGGGTACTCACAAGGTCCTGCTTAGTGTTGAGAAGAAGCCATCAAAGATATAGGATGATGAGTAGAACGATGACTTTCGCGCAAAGACGACAATCATACTATGCTTATTAGATAAGATCTTTTATAACATCATGAACGAGGAGACACCTGCTGGACTTTGGTGTAAGCTAGATAGCCTTTACATGATGAAGAGTTCGCCCGACAAGCTCTTCATAAAGAAGCAGTTATACAACCTTCGGATGAAGGAAGGTACGCCTATTCTACAACATCCAAATGCTTTCAATAAGATTTTAAACGACTTGTTGGCTCTGGAGGTTAAGCCAGAAGAAAAAGACAACTTTTATGTTACTTTCTTCTCTTCCATCAAGTTATGACCACTTGGCAACCACTATCATATATGGTAAAGAGATCTTAGAGTTGAAAGATGCCAGGCAGATGCTCCAGAATGAGCTGAATAAGACAGATTCCACAAAGACCTCAAGACTGATTGTCAAGGACCAAAGGGGAAGATCAAAGAGTGGGACCCAAAAGAAATCCAGATGCTTCTAGCAGTAATGCTTGTAACTACTGCGGGAAACCATGACACATCAAGAAAAATTGTATGAAATATAAGGAGATGCTGAAGAAAAAAGGCGGTAATGATTCTAATGGGGCTAGTATCAGTGAAAAGTCAGAACAAGCTGATGTTGTCGAAAAAGCAGATGAGAATCCATGTGATGTCTTGACAACACAGTCAGGAAAAGAAAAGTACTCAGATGCTTGGTTATTTGACTCAGGATGCACATACTACATGTGCTCAAAAGAGAGTGATTCAGTACATGCAAGCCTTTCGATGGAGGCTGTCCTGTGGGTAATGACGTCGTGTGCAAGACAGTAGGCATTGGCAACATTTGTATAAGGATGTTTGATGGACAAATTCAAACCCTTACGAACATGCGTCACGTTCCGAATCTATAGAAGAATCTTCTCTCGTTAGGAGCTTTGGAAGCTCAAGAGGGCTAGTTCTCAGGTGCAGATGGAGGTGTCAAAGTTACCAAGGGCTCTATGACGATTCTCAGAGGAGAACGGATGGTGAACTTGTACAAGATGATTGGAAGCATCATCGTTGGTGATGCTTCAGCATCAACGGAGGGCACTACAAGACTTTGGCACATGCGTCTTGGACACATGAGCGAGCGAGATCTTCAAGCTCTACACAACAAATGTGCTCCATCAGGTATAACTATTGCAAACTTGGTCTTTGTAAATTTTACATCATGGGTAGACAACGTGATTCTCTTTTGGTTCATGTAGCCTACCCCCAAATACTTGGGACAAATAGCTTAGTTGTTGTTGTTGTTGGGTAGACATCGTGATATAGCTTTCTCTACATCACATCACAAGACAAAGTGCTTGCTAGATCTCATAGACACAGATGTGTAGGGACTTACGCCAACATCTATTAGGGATGCTAGGTATTATGTCACGTTCATAAATGACTTCTCCATGAGAGTTTGGGTGTACTTCTTAAAATAGAAATTAGAGGTATTTCAGAAATTCAAGGAGCCAAAAACTATGGTGAAAAATTAAAAGAGGCGAAAGGTGGAAGTCTTGAGGTCCGACAATGGAGGTGAGTATACCTCCGCAAAGTTCAAAGCTCACTTGGCACGTGAAGGCAACGTACACCAATTAAGTATTCCAAGGCGACCAGAACATAATGAACAGAGCGCGCCTGCAGTATCAGATTACATGCTGACATGTTAGAAGAATTTTGGACAGAGGCGATGAGTCATGCATGCTATCTGGTAAACAAGTCACCATCTACAACCATTAATCTTCAAATCCCAAAGAAGATATTACGATGAGATTGTGGATTACTCAATCTTATGAATTTTCGGTTGCCCAGTATATTGTTTGGTTGATAATCAGAAAAGAAACAAACTGAAGTCCAAGTCTAAAAAGTGCATCTTCATCGGGTTCACCAACGGAGTCGAGGATTTCAGACTCTGGGATCCAGAGACAAGGAGCACTTTTACCAGCAGAGATGTGATCTTTGACGAAAAAATTAATATTGCAAGAAAGGTCAGAGACGGAGAATAAAATGTAAGGTGGAGCTCCAGATAGTTCATCAGACACTCAAGTAAAAGGGGTTGAGTTCTCGATGGCCCTAAAAGGCCTGATGGGTCGGATAAGCGCTCCTCATATTCAGATGAGGACGAGGAGGTTACTCAAAAGCAACCTAGATCGTTGAATCGGTCAGTCAGAGTTTCCCTGCCACCAACAAGATATGACTGGGAAGATGATCATTGTCTCTTTCGTATTAATAATAAAAACAGGAGATTTGGCAATTACACGGAGGCGATCGAAGCAGATGACCACGATAAGTGAATTACAATCATGAAACAGGAGATGAAATCTTTGGATAAAAATCAAACATGAGAATTGGTTAATCTTCCAAAAGACTCCGAGGCAATAGTTTACAGATGGATCTTTCGCAAGAAGAACAATGAGCAGTACAAGACGAGGTTTGGTTGCCAAGGGATATGCTCAGAAAGAGGGTATTGACTACAATGAGATCTTCTCTTCTGCAGTCAAGCATACATCTATTCGGATGTTATTGGCGATAGTAGCTCAGTTTGATTTAGAGTTGGAGCAGTTGGATGACAAAACATCATTTCTGTACAGAGAGCTGGAGGAAAGGATATACATGAAGCAACCTGAAGGGTTCATTCAGGAAGGGTAAAAAACAAGGTATGTCTACTCAAGAAGTCCCTCTATGGACTTAAGTAGCCTCTCAGGCAGTGATACAAATGATTTGGTTCTTTCATGATCAAGGTCAAATACACTCGATGTGAGTATGACAGTTGCCTATTTCAAACAGAATGATGATCTGACATATTTTTTGTTGTATGTGAATGATATGTTGATTGCTGCATGAAATAAAAACATTCCGAAGTTTAAAGCTCAGCTAAAGAGGGAATTCAACATAAAGGATTTGAGCAATGTTTTAAATGTCGGCCGACATTTCGTTTTCAAGCCCTCACCGCCACGACATCCCCACCCTCATTTGAAATGGCATTTTGAAAAATGTCGGCCAACATTTCGAAAAAAATCCGATATGTCGGCCGACATTTCGGGAAAATGCCTGCTGACATTTCGGGAAAAACCCAATATGTTAGTTGATCATGAAAGTTAAAGTAATTGAGAAATTTCTACAATGGATTAGTGAGTGTATACAAAATATTAAGGTAAGTATACCTATTTTAAATATTTTTATGTAGTTTTGTATAAATTGTGTATGTATTGCCTTGATAAGAATTTTAAGATTTATTATTTAAGACATCTAGAATATATATTTATTATTCTCCATGACATCCGAAATTTATTAGATGTCCCCGAAATATCTCCGAAATCCGAAATCCGACATCCGATTACGACATCCAACATTACCTCGATATCTGACATTTAAAACACTGGATTGGAGAGAAACTAAAAAAATCTTAGGTATGAAGATCACTCGAGACAGGAGTTCAAGCGGACTTGCTATCCCAAGAGAACTACGTTCTCCAGGTGTTTGAAAGATTCAACATGATAGGAGCAAGATCGATCACTACTCCTTTGGCATGTCACTTCAAGTTATTCTCTAAGTAATGTCCACAATCACTTAAAAAGGAGATATCTCGAATACCATGTGCTAGTGCGGTGAGATCACTCATGTATGCTATGATCTGCACTAGGCTTGACTTAGTCCATGCAGTTAGTACAATAAATCGGCTCATATCGAATCAAGGTAAGAAACATTGAGAAGCAGTGAAGTGGGTGCTACAATATCTACAAGGGACTGCAAGACTAGGCTTGACGTTTCAGAAATTAAAAACTGGGAAGCTTAGGATATTACAACGCTATGTTGATGTAGATTATACAAGAGATCTTGATCAACGAAGATCTACGACGGGTTATGTATTCACGGTGCTGAGTACGTCATCAGTTGGAAAGCATAATTACAAGACAGTGGCACTTTCAATGACAAAAGCGAAATATATGACTACAATTGAGGCACTAAAAGAAGCTTTATGATTGAGAGGATTGGTCGAGACTTTTAACATCATACAAGATTCAGTTTGGGTTCATTGCGACAGTCGAATGCTACTCATCTTACTAAGAATCACATGTATCATAAGAGGACGAAGCACATTGATGTGAGATACACAAGATACGTTAGTGGATCGTAAATGACAAGGTGATCAACTTGATGAAGATCAGTACAAAGAAGAATCCAACGAACATGATGATAAAGATCATCCCAGTGGAGAAGTTCAAAGCATCTCTGAACTTCATCCAGATTCTCCAAAGATAAGATGGAGAATTGGATCTTGGGAGGGAGCCATGTGAAGTCACAAAATGGGGAGAAGCACACTGAAGAAGCGGAGGCCAATTTCCATAAGAGAACTCGATGAACATAAGTCAAGGTGGAGATTGTTAGGATTTTGAGTGCCTCACATTCATTGGAGAAAAAATCAGGTTAAGGTGGAGAGCTTCAAAGATCAAGAACGGACAAGTGTGCACAGTTTGTGCATAAGATAGTCGACTAATTGCCATGGGTAGTTGACTAGTGAAGCACTAGTCAACTAATGGCAATCTTAAGAGTCGACTGTGACATAACAAAAAGTGAATACATCTCAGCAGTCGACTATATAATTGACTAATGAGCAAGATTAATCAACTAATAAGTTGGCCAGTCGACTAATCGGTGTGTGTCAGTTTTATTTTACAGATTTGATTGTGTTTCAGTTCTACTCGAGTTTCCTCTTTGTCTGAGGAGATGTTCGTATTGATGGAGTTTTTGTTGGACTTGGATGATCTTAAGATTGGGGTGGCCTTTGAAGACAAGTAGAGTGCAAATCTTGTTTTCACCATTGAGAGTCGTGAGAGAAAATTCTTATAACCTTTGTTATTTTCTTCTCAGTTTTTAATAAAATTTCTCCCCTCCTCCCTATGGACGTAGGCACTCTTGCCGAATCACGTTAAATCTAGTGCTTATATTTGTGGTGATTAATCTATTGCTTGCTAGTGTTAGATCGTTTTCACGCTTCTGTTGCCGAGCCCACTCGATGTTATCTCTTGTTGTGTCGGGCGTTACCACAACAAAACCAAAAACTTAAACTTTGAAGCATCTTGGTAAAACTAGTACCGTTAGACCTCACACATGATTACAGAAATAGGACTATTCTGGTGACAGAACTATTTTCTGTCTGAATCAGGTCTGTTCCCCGCTTGAAGACAGGAGGATCCAAGTTGAATGAGATGGGATCTGTCAGGATATTGGCAACTCAGATGAGACCTAGAAAAATTCTTACTCGTATTTTATTGGTCCAAAGGAGAAAACTCTTAAGGAAAACAAAATGGAAGTGGCTGATGGTTAGAACCTAATAGATCCTATGGCATCAAGTGGAATTACCGGTAGGGTCGCAAGGTTTCAATAGGTGAGGTTCATTCCTAAGTGCCCGAAAGTCCGATTAAAGAAACTGCATGGTATCATGACCACAGAGGCTTGATGCTTAAACCCCTATCCCAAAAGATGATGGAGGAGAAGGGTCTTTGTTCTCAAGTGGTAAAGTGTGTGACCTGGGTCATTATCTAATTTCAAAATTGCTCCACTGATCCAAGAGGCTGTGAGTGTTTCCATTCCATGCAGGCTGCAGGAGAGAGTGGAAGCTGCCACCTTGTGGCTACCAAAATATTTCTGCTAGGAACAAGAAGAGAGTTAAGTCAATGTTGTTGATGCCCCAATCCAAGTCCTTGAGCCATATTGCGTGGAACCAAAAACCTAGGGGAAAAATAAAGAAACTAAATACTGGTAGTCAAAGGCTGCAATGGAGGAATTGATTGACAATGAGCTAGTCTAAAACACATGAAAACACCCCCCCCCCCCCCCCCCACCCCGCAAAAAAAAAAAAAAAAACACACACACACAGGCGCGCGCACCCACCCACCGAGAGAGAGAGAGAGAGAGAGAGAGAGAGAGAGAGAGAGAGAGAGAGAGAGAGAGAGAGAGAGATTGCTGGCCATACATTTTGTGGCTACCTAATACATAGGCGAAGAAAATAAAAATTAAAAATCATTTAAGTTTTGGTCTTTAGGCACCGTACATGATTTAGATAAACTTTAACCAAAACAAAAATTTCAAATTTGCATGTCTTATTATTGGACATGAATGAGAAGAATTTGCTTCCAAATCTCTCTTGAAGATGTCAAGACAGTGTGCGTGTATGCAAGCGCACGCGTGTACATACATATTTGCTTCCAAATCTCTCTTGAAGATGTCAAGACAGTGTGCGTGTATGCAAGCGCACGCGTGTACATACATATGCAGTATATGTTTATGTGAGAGAAAACATGATGTGCACAGGCAATGCATGAATTTTCCTTTGTTGAACTTTAAGAGAATACACATGGATCATCCTGATGGATTACACATCATGATTCAGGGATTATTTGTTCATCCGCAAGTGGTCCAAACTTGTTTTGTTCTTAATAAACTATTAATTTACAATCGGTTTATCCATGAGCTGAAGGTCTTCAATCTACATGATTTTTCATCCACAAGCACATAATAACAGTATGTGGATCATGTGAATGGTGTCAGATCATCCAATGACGATGATTCACGTGTTCTTTTAGGGGCAGGCATAGGAAATTTTCTGCACTTTCAACAAAGATGCCTCCCTATGTGGTTATCTATCTATTTGACGGGTGTGTAGTAGCTCTTAGGTATCTTGCGTTTTACTGATATTGTGATTGCGTAGGAAGATGCAACTTTTACGTATAGTATTGCAGTAAGAAATCATTAATCGAACATAATGGGTTTCGTCCAATATTAGCCCAAAAAAAAAAAAAGAGAGGAGAAAGGTTAGTAGGGAGGGGGATTTTGGCAATATCCTACTGTGGTCACATTGTGAGTGGCGTTTGGCGAAGGTTCTTTCCATACAGCTTGTTCTGGTGTTTCATAGGCAGATCTTAACGGGATTTTAACCTGACACTTTTTACCCCAATCAAACGCACTATCAAGCTATCTTTTTTTTTTATTTTCTTCCACCGCAGGGTTCTTCTTGTGGTCCATACTTTACTGTCCCGCGTCATGGCCCATGGGAACTGTGGAACCTTCCATTGCCTAGTCACTTCTTTTCTAATAATAATTATTATCTACCATTTTTTTTTTCATATTTCCCTTCCTTATCTGACATGAGAGTGGAAAGTAGTGGGTTTATACCCTAAAATGATTATTTCCGAAGAAGAAGTGACATATTATTGATTTTTGAAAAGTGCTGCCAGGGCATGTGTATAATAGAACATTTACCTGAATCCCATTCTCACTATCGATTTTCATGGTCTTTTTTAAGGGAAGTTAATCGAAAGTGGTCTAGCGTGTCACTGTTCTTTGGCAAGTCACTTTTTATGAAGTTTAGTTTTAACTAGTAGAGAGAATTGGCTTGAACTTTCACCACTTGTCCCACTTCCCTGTGACTTCCTAGTAACAAACACACCCTAAGATCCACAGATGGCGATATATTGACATAAATACATGATCAGTAAATTAACAGTCCAAGAAAGATTTTGTATCATGTAGAAACTTCTCATTAAGAACGATTTTGATCATGTAGAGGATAATAAAGAGGTGAGGATTATTTGAATTGCTTCTGAAATCTAATATAGGTAAACTTTTAGAAGAAAGGGCAGTACTGTTACTAACCATAGCAAATGCATCAAGATCATGAGGGTTAAAAAGCTTCAACGATGTAAGAACAGACATTCGGAATCCTCTAACTGCTGCTGATGACGCAGTGCCAGTGTCGGCGGTAGAGTACTTCTGAAGTAGGAGATCAAGCTGCCCATTTTCAATAAGGATATTAAGAATGAAGTTCAAGGCATGGAAATTGCTAACACCAGTTATCAGGCGAGCCAAACAAGAGAAATCTCCCTCTGACACATAAGATTCTACCCTGTTTGCCGCAAGGGTGACGAGAACATCAACTCCATCAAGGCAGGCTGATGACTTGTAGAAATGGTGCGACAGAATTAGAAGTTCAACCTGCGGTAATAAGTTGTTAGAGAAGGCACAAGTTACAGTTGCGCTCAGTTGAACATGACACATCAACTGTTTTGAATGAAGTTCAGCTACCTACGGTACCATCGCATCACAAATAAGTTGAGATATTATAGAGTACAATAGAGGGGGGGATCTTTTTTGCTAACTATTTAAAGCATGGTTTCAAGCATTGGCTGATTCCGATTTTTGAGGTGCCTGATACGATATTAAAATTGCCCAATATCAGGGCCGACATTGACGGTCAATATTAATGATATTGATACTAAAAACCATTGGTCGATACTGATACCTATACCGACATTTGAAACCATGATCTAAAGAGTGCATTACAATACAATGACCAATTCTAAGCAAACAATCTGCTAAAACCAATCTCCAACTACTCTGTACAGGCATCTTTGTCAACAAAATAATAACTCCTGAACAAATCTAGATGATTTTTTAGTGAGCCTAGATACATCATGACTTTGGACTATTCCACTATATTATCCACAACTATAAGCACGCTAGTTGGCGTCCTCAGTTACTCATTAAAAATGGCTGATATGTTATATCATGTACGAGGCCCCCCTTGATTTTGGTATGTCATACCAATCACCACATATGCACAACCTTCAGCTTGTCCTAGTATCTATTGGCAACATACCATATCATTTATAGGATGCAAAATTAACAAAGCAGACCCTTCACTCTGCAATAACAAGAGAAAATATAAACTTATCACACGTGTTTCTTGAAACTATAAAATCTTCATGCTGTGTTTTGCTCAAGTATTCTGTGTAGGAACATCAATATCAACTTTTTTCCTACATAATATCAACTTTCTCTATGGTAGCTGAATCTTGATTCAAAATCAAACTGAAACAAGGAATGAGGAGACCATTCAGAACGAATGGAAAATAGCATTGAAACTAAGACCGAAGAAAATTGATTAAGTGGGTACCTTGAGAACCTAATAGATGATTCATAAAATTATGTACCAACAAGATGAGCTGGCGAATCGACAAGAAGAATTGTTGGAGTACTTCACAAAGAAATAAGATACAAGGTGAAATTTCTTTAAAAAGAAAAAAGAGAAGGAGAAAAAAATGTACAGGAAAGGGTTAGAAACATAGAATTAGAAGAAAATAAAAGAAGACAGGATAAGGAAAGAACAAGAAGAGGATATAGAATGAAATAGATCATCTACTCATTCTTCTCTTCAACCATCACTGTATACAACATGTAATGTCATTGAGAAACAAAGTTTTTTTCTTTTCTTTTTCCTTTTTTTTTAATTTTTGGGGTTTTCTCATAATTACCGCTCAAATCTTTCATATTTCTAAATTTACCCCCAAATCACCATATTTCTTAAATTTACCCTCCCAAATCATAATATTTTTTCAATTTCCCCTCAAAACAAACTTGTTTTGGACATGCGATACATGAATAAAATGTGTACATTTTTTAAGATTTATCGTGATTATTTCAGAATTTTTTGAGCTTTTATATAACGTCGTATCGCCCGAGACCGATCTCAGTCGCCGAGACCGATCTGTCTCAGTGCCCGCCGAGACTGCGACTTTGAACCATGATCCAAACAATACCACAAGCTGACACCAAGATATGCCATTACATCATGAGAACAAACCATGACAATATCTTCTCATATAAGATGAGAGCATGAAATGATGGGATAATCCAGTGCACTGATTAGTCATTATAAAGCCCTGCTCAAAATCATTTTTTTATAACAAATCACATCATTACTGCTAAAATCCCATATGACTCTTTTAAACTTTCCTATCACACAACCCGACCAGTATAATTACTTGTAACCATGGTTTGAAATCTCGGTATGTGTATCTGCCATAGGATTTGGGTATTGTAATTGACAATATTGGTCATCTCGTCTCGTTGTATCGGTAATATCGGGTATCTATTTGGTTAGTCCGACCCGACGTATCAGTGTCAGGCGAAATATCAGTATCGGGCAATATTTCAAACTTGCTTATAACCTGTTATCCCCAGACTAATGAAGTGTGACCCAGTATTTGAATTTTTGTATTTTTCAAGGAAGGCGCAATTAACTCAACTTACTGTCAAATAGATAACCCATCCTCAAATTTTTAAAGGAATGGGCCCGATAACATTACTTCCAGCTAAAAGCCATTACAAACTTCACAGTCTGCATACATATCTATTAGGGGATAGATCCCATAAGATCATGTGGGAAAGTTGTTCTCAGTGAAATATAGTAGGGAATATATGAAAAGCTCTGTTTTATTGAAACAAAATTTAATACCTCACAAGCATGTGGTATTTCTTGTCCTGTCATCACTAAACGCATCAGAGCATGACCAATTTCTGGTTCTGAAGGACAAAGTTCTGCCCACTTCAAAAAGTCAGCGACCCTCCATAAAAGTGGAGCGGGGCCTTCCTCCCTTTGAGAATCCATGTATCCTCCACGGTGTGCAGCCAACAGGCCCTGTCCAATATACACAACAAAAGTTAAAAGCAGAGATTAAACATCAAGTTCACAACAGTCAATCAATGTTTTTATTGGATAAGGCTAGGCTGTTATTGTTGTAATTGGAACCAAGCAAGAAAAGATGCAGTAAGCATGCCTTCAGAAAAGACTCAGCAAGTATTCGTGCAATGCTCGGTGGAGACATGACATGAGTCTGCACCAAAAGTTTCGCTTCATCGAGAGAGTCCTGCGCTTTGAGAGAAAGCAACTGTAGCAGTTCAATAGGTCGTTTCTCAAATGCTTCAGAAAATGTGAGGCCCAATACTTTTGCAGCTTTAACGACTGCTATTATTCTCCAACACAATCCACGTCCACAACCTTGACCACATTTAGCTGCTAATGACTCCAAGACCTGTAAATTTGTTCCAAGCAGTATTAAATTCAGATGAGCTGAAACAACTTCTGAACTACATCTATGCATCACATATTAGATAAAAAGATCAAAACTTATGGTAATTAGTAGTGGAAGAAAAATATGAATACAGACAGTGAAAATAGAATATCTCCTAAAGTATAAAATTTTTATAGCGAACAAGACCAATCTTGTGCAATTAAAAGACCTACAAAATAATTACGACTGCACAATGGTCAAACCTGGAGTAAACCGATATGATCGTTGCTGACTTTAGTGAGTGGTTGCACAACTGAGAGAACTTCAGCATCCAGCTCTGTTTCATTTATTTCTCTACTAGTACTGGAAGATGAAAGAGCAGCAATCTTTAAAGCAGCATCGACAAGAACAAGCTCTGATGGCACATAAGCCGGGGACAGCTTAAGTTGAAGTTGCTTAGCAGCTGTTATTTGTCCAAACTCCAAAAGAGAAAGAATAGCCCTCTCCACTTCTGCAGGCCTCACCTTTTCCTCCCATCCAGAAACAGATGCTTCTATTTGCATGTTTTCCTCTTGCAGTTTTTTGGATACTTCTCCAATGCTCCTAATATTGTTAGGCAAATTGAGATTATCATCAAAATCATTATTATTTTCTATGCTATCAGTAGGTCGTCTAATTTGCATATAGGTATTGGACCTTCGCTTTGTCCGTGTGCTGCTTGATGCTGTAACAGAACTATGAGAATCCCCAAGTTGCAAGTGTCGGCTATGAGGCAGGTTACTTTCCCTTGTACCATTTCTTTCAGGAACTCTCAACTGCATTGCATTTATGTGAGCATCCATTTTTGTAATTACATTTGCAGTCTGTTCTATAATGCTGGCACTATTTCCAACTGCTATATTCTGGATGGAATTTGGTAAGATGAAGTCACCATCAGCCTTGGACTGAGCTTCTGATTCCACAGCTAAGAGCCATACTCTAGTCTCAATCTCCCGAAGAAGATGTAGAGGATAAACCCTGAAGGAAACAAGAAAAATTATAAAGTTACTCAGAGGAAAACCTACAAAATGCTGTGAAACGGGAATTATATCACAAAATCTCTTACGGCGGAGACTTCGTCATAGTGCCGCTTAACCACTGCAGTGAAAGTAGGAGCATTTCATGTAGTTCTCTCGCTGGAACCTTTTTCTCAATGGCTTCTGCGTGTCTGAGGAAAAACAATCCTGCCTGCATGGGTAATGCCATTACTCATCATACTCAAGTAGAAGTGTTGCAACCAACAGTGTGTTAACTTTAAGACAAGGACCTGCAATGGAGGAAAAGAATATCTCAGGAAAAGTGTCTGGCAGTGGCCCCATAAAGCAGCTCTCTGTTCTGGAACATCCCAAAGATACTCCTTCCATTCCACCACCATGGCTTCTGCCTGCAAGAGAGATAACATATGATGTAATAAAAAGCATTTGCATGATGTAATGACAAGGAAGCAGAGAAGAAGAATGATGATGATGATTGCCTACATCAGACATGCTGGAAAATACGTCTCAGCCAACAATTTCAGATCTATGACAAAAGCTATTTTTTGCCAATAAATTGAGATGAAAGAAAGAAATAGTGTGCAAAATGATGAGTCAGAAGCTGAGCATTCACAATTACCGTTTTAAGGTTATAAATCAAAACATACAGATGAAGATCAACACTCAATAGAAACATCATATATCATCCCTATCATTATCTACATCTTCTCAACGTCAATATAAGTTAGGCTACAAAGCACAACCAGAAGTCAAGAAAGCTCCCAAAGGAGCTGATAAGTCTTTTTACAAACTGGTTGTCCACCTGACTTCAGCTCTCTATAAGTTGGTCATGATACCTGCCTAAACCCTTTCGCCGTGAGAAACACATTGTACTACTCATTTTTTTCTTTCTGTACATCCACTTGAATCCTATAGCCCTCCTGCCATTTGGTGGTTTGACCAAACCCATGTTCGACTATTCTGAAGAGACTTCATTTCCTCTGTCGTACTAATCATCAACTTCCTACTATCTTCACTTTATAATGCTTTCTTCTAGTACTCGGATCAACATTTATCTGTAACAAGAGTAAATATTACCTGATCTTTGAAACTATATCTTACTGGTGCCTTGCGGGCTCCCTTTCCTCTTCGTATAGCTATCAAATATGGTTGTTGGGGTAGGTTCTTGTCACCACCGTATCTATTTGCTCGTCCACGCCTGTCTGAATTGATGCACTGCGACGAGCCAGAAACCTCAACCGGCACTAGATGTCTATCTCCCTATTTGTCTTTTGTCTTCTATGAAGCATGTTACACGTCTTTTAACATGGACTCACCATCAAAGATCACATCACTACTAAAACACATTTGTCTCGGGATTTTCGAACCCAATTGAGTGCACTTTCTAGACTTTGCATCCAACCTAGTTCTCTTCTAATTATGAGAGAGCAGGTAAGGCATCCAAACACACTCATTGAATCATATTTGATTGGCTTTTCGGTCCAAACTTCCTCGGGAATCTTATGGTTGATAGGTCTCGACAGTGATTGATTTTAAATAGCACGCATGATCAACTGCTTTTGTCTAGAAGCTCAATGGTAGCTTGGTTGTAATCTCATGCTTTTGGCTCTCTCTAATGGTGTCCCATTATGCGCTCTGCCATCCCATTCTAATTTGATCGCCCTGAAATGTAAATTGTAATTTAGTGTCTTGATCTTGCAGTATTTCTCAACTCTTTTGAGGTATACACCCTCTATTATTAGTTCTCAAAACTTTCGCTTGTCACCTTGTGTCACCTGCTTGCTTCTCAACAACCACTTCACACTCCTTGAAATTGGCAAACAGTTCAAATTTGTGATCTACGATATAGATCCATACATTTTGTGAGAAGTCATCAATGAATGTTGGAAGCACTCAACATTACTTTTTGAAGGTTGTATTTGTTTGCTTGAATGTAAGTTAATAAAAATTTGATCTTGTGAAGTTAGTGATGATGTGCTGCTTTCCAATGATGAAATACTTGCAACCGTCCAGTTTGCACTCCTTGACACCCATAGTAAACCATGCAATTCCTGATGACTTCCTTTTGTCATGTGACTGACGCATATGCCAAAGTTTGGAGGTATCCAGTTTATCCAGCACTTGTTTCTCCACTACACTAATAGAAATGCCCCCAATCATCATGCTACCGATCATCTTGTACAAAGTCACCTGTCCACATTCTTTCACAATACTATACCACCCTTTGTCACCTAAAAGTTGCGCCTTCACCTATAAGAACTTGCAATCCTCAACTCTTAGTGCTCCTAGAGAAAAATAGGTTCTTCTTTAAATTTGGAACATATCTTCTCAATCGACATTGGTCGTATCATTAAGTTTGTTTATTGTCTCCTGCAAAGGTTGAGTAATCCCTCTTCCCATAGAAGCGCTTTTACCTTTCTTTGTCATGAAGGAAAAAAATTCTCTTTACTGTTAAACTTCTTCACCTCGAACTTAGTTGTTATCTTATTCGTCATAACTTACTCCAAGGTCCTGCAGAGCAAATCATCTAACACCTTGTATGCGCAAGAGAATCCTGATATACTGTCAGCTCTAATACCACTTGTCAAAGTCTACTCAGAGCGACAGACACCCTAGATGTTGAGCAAAGTAAGCACATATCACAAAAATAAAGATTTACATGGTTAGGTGATTTTCTGATATCCCGAGAGGGGAAGAGTTTATTAACTTAAAGAAGAGGATTACCAAAAACTTGCTTCTCTCTTGGAGATCTCTCGGAAGAGTACAAAGTTCTCTCCTAAGAGCTTTTGATCTCTCTTTGGGTGGGTGGGGTCTTTTTGTGTGTGTGTGTGTGTTGGTGGTGGTGGTTTTATTTTTTTATTTTAGAGGGGAAGAGTTTATTAACTTAAAGAAGAGGATTACCAAAACCTCTTCTCTCTTGGAGATCTCTCGGAAGAATACAAAGTTCTCTCCTAAGAGCTTTTGATCTCTCTTTGGGTGGGTGAGGTCTTGTGTGTGTGTGTGTGTTGGTGGTGGTAGTGGTGGTGGTGGTTTTATTTTTTATTTTTATTTTTTTTGTTGGGGTGGGAGGGGGTTAATACAAACCTTTCACCACTATCTTAATCAGAATCCAATCTTGTTCTTCTGTAACTTCTTTCCTTTGACTTGAATCTGAGCCCTCTGTTACATTGAGAATCCTTCAATCAAAGTGCTAATCTAAATTCACTAAGTTGCCAATAATCCAACTTCTAGCCCAACTTGATATTGAGGCCAAATTCACATCGCAATCTGAGTCAAAAAAACTGCGTAGTATGTACTTTGAATTCAAAGATTTCTGATCCAAGTTTGTAATCGGTTAAACTTACCTGGATGCGGCTATATCCTCTGCAGCATGTACCCAAATAACTTGATATTAAACCAACTTCTCACATGGCCTGAATTTAGCCGCCATGTATCAATGTGTTTCATTATGAACATTCTTAATGTTGTCATGGTGAAACCATGTGAGATAATTCCTCTCACCCCACCCCACCCCCGGTCCTCCAGTTTTGTTTGAATGCAAGCCATAAACAAACATAAAAGATCATTGTTCATTCAATTTCAAGAGGTGCCTCACAAAATAGACCAACTCAGTTCTCACTGCAGGAGCAATATGTCAGATCACATAGCTCCAGAACTCCAAAAGATTTTAAGTTTAAGAGCTAATTAAGAAACAAGTTTCAAAATAATTTCACCTAAAAATTAAAAATAAAAGATAAAGAATAAGATAGTGGATACCTGTGCTTCTGTCACATGGTGAACAGCAGCTTTCCAAGATGCACCACTTGAGTCAAGCTGCCTTGCCCAGTTACGAGCTTGTTCCCAACGACCATTTGCCTCAAGTGCTGTTAAAAGAGAAGCATCGTCCAGGGTTTCAGTTCCTAAATACACATCCTCATCCTTGCGCAAAGATGGTTCGGCTAAATTAATTTTCCAACAGAGTCGACGGAAATATGCTGAACCAGACCCCCCATCTCCAAAATCAACCGCTGAGAGAAGTTGCAACAAACATCTTCTTTCATAAGCAGATGGACAAGTTGACAAAATCGCTTCTGCAGCTTTTACAGCAGTAGAACTTATCCATGATGTTTTGACTAACCCATCCCTTGCAACATTTGTATGCAAAAGAAATGGTTCTTCCTTTATTCTAGCTGAAAATGATGCAAGATGAGCTGAAGCTTCGGACAATCGCATTTGGGAAAATGCCTGTCATCAGTAAAAAGAGTCAGAGATTAGTTTGCAATTGAGTATATTCATTTTTCATTTCTATGCTAAAGAACAGCATGCTAAATAACAGAAGTACAAAGTTGTTCATCATTTATAGCATGATAATGTACCTGAAGGGATCGTATGAAAGGGAGAAGAGAACATGATGGTAAAAACATTTCAAAAGCTCTTAACAAAGGAAGAAACAGATGCTGTTCACAAAGAACTGCAATCATATTTGAAAGAGAAGCAAGCCCTTCATCAGAATCAATGGAGACTTTGGAGTTTTCAGTGAACATCTCGTTTCTTTCATCAGCGCCAATTTCTTGAGCAATAGATACTACTGTAGAGCTTGGCATGCTACGGATATTAAAGGGTCCATCTACCCTGGACTCCCCTGATGCAGACTCCATAAGACACCTCCGTTTTGGGTTCATCCGATTGTAACGAAACATAAGGCTTCTGCTTCCACTTGGTAATTTATTGGTGGCTTCCACAGCAGCTCCAACACTGTTTGCAATTTTGGAGGAAATATCATTCACCTTGATGGATGATGTCTCCCTGAAACAAAAAAAAATGGAGAAAAAGGAATATCTTTCCAATTAATACATATTGCAGATGAGGATTATCCTTCCAACTAATATATAGTTTTATATATATATATATATATATATATATATATATATATATATATATATATATATATATATATATATATATATATATATATATATATATATATATATATATATATATCGCAGATGTTAGTGCCCTAATTATAACTTATGGCAGAAGCATCACGATCATTAAGAAGGGAATATGGACATGAAAACATGAAGTTTCCTGTATTGGCTATATTGACAAGGGCACATCACTCTGATTCAAGTTGTTATTCCGAAACTTCAGAGAATTGAGAAACAGCTTATCTGAAGAAAGATTGTTACCTTGCTGCTGTAATCTCAAGCCAAATAGTCAAGCATGAAATTGGAGACACATCTGAAAAACATGAAGCAACCATTGCCAATAGAGACCAGCGAAGATCTTTGGCTTTTGTTAAAAGGGCTTCCCCAGGATATTTTTGCCTCTCACACTCAGCAAGGAGTGCGAAAAGTTCCATAGGAACCATAGTGCTGTTATCTGGGATGGAGGATATTTCATTACTTCTGGAGGTCAACCCATTTGTTGTTGAAGAGCTTGTTTTCCTTCTAGCTGATTGCATGCTTTTCAGGACAGTTAATATGTGAGTCTTGAGCCGGGGATCACTGAACTCCTTAGTTGCCTAAACAAGTACAAGTTAAGGAAATCAGTGTGGATTTAAATGAAAACTTCATTGAAAGAGCAGCATCCATGTGCTGAAAGGAATAGATTTTATCATTGAAAATTTACCACTTCGATGATTACATCGTTTGGAAACCCCCCGGTCTGAGCTTCCGTCAGAAACCCAACCTACCAAAAGCACATGTGGTCATTACAATTCAATCTCAGAAAATGGTTCATTGGATACGAGCAGCAAAAGGAAAGGATAGTGAAATGAGTACCCAATCATTGTCGCTTGCAAGCAGAGCAAGATATTTCGTACTCAGGGGAAGATGATGCATCTGACAAAATTCTGTAACAAGGTTCCAATGCAAGCTTGCATCATTTTGTTGAGATCGAAATTCATAACCATCACCATTGCCACTGGAAAGCCAGTAACCACAAGTTTTTCCCTCATCAATCACCGGTAAACTTGCTTTCTCCAGATGTTGCAAGACACTCATGATCGAGCGTGATGGTTGTTTTCCTTTTGAAACTCTATAAGGACCATGTCTGTGCTCCAAACTATTCAGATGATCATGGTGGACATAATTATCTGCTAATGCTTGCGCAAGTGAGAAAATAATATCACCTTCATGGGATACTGCATGAATTGCAGAACGCAAAGTTGAAACATGTGCAAATTGTGCATTATGCCTGATTGAATTATAGTATGAAGATATACGCCGTAGGACTGCCACATCAACACGGAGCAGCCTAGCAGGCAAACCACAAAGCTCCAGGAGGAAAGAACATGAGGCAACCAGTACAGAATCCTCAAAGTGCATAATAGCAAGTGGAACAACCTGACATTGAAGAACAGAAAAGAACATGGGATGGAAAGCATATTATCGCAACACTTAATAATCATAATGAGACATGGGTAGATGTGAACTATAAATGTTCAGAGTACAAGTGTTCCCAAGCTTCTAATATGAATTTTCTTTTAACTTATAATAAGCATGAATGCAGTTTAAGCTTTTCAATCAATAAAGATTACAAGTATTTAAAAAATTCTAGATGGGCTTACACAACAGACACACATAACAAAATAAACGCTGCATACAGAGAATCCAATAGTTTCAAACAGTTAAGATCAGTTATTTGAAGACATTATATCCCACCCTAACACGCTTAAAATGGTCATTTGTATGAATAATAAGGGAGTATGCAGAAGAATATGGTAGTTGCATGTGGGAAGGTGGACATAATTGTTTACTCGTATTGGATCATGCGCATCTTGGAGCGTGGACCCAGCTGACACGAGTAGTGCAGTATAGAATCTTATAAGGTTGATGAGGACGTGTACTCTCAGCAGAAATGAACTCAAATCTGATCCTGGTCATGATGACTTAGCAGTATCTGTTTCTATACAAAATAGAGGTGTAAAAGAGATTATTATATCAATATTGAGATTTCCTCCCTCTAACTCATCTTCTTCCTTATTCCACTCCTATCTACATAAACACAAATGGTGAATCCACGCACATTAGGCATTGAGGTTGAGAATGGGAGAGGTCCATAACACAATGGTACAAAAGCACACCGATGCGGTGGACAAGGTTTGAAGGTCTCTGATTCTTGTGTGGGTGAGATCATGAATCAACGGGGAAGGTCTCTGATTTTGTACAGTACTGAGGCCCCGACACGGTCAAATTGTCAGCTGTTTGAATAATAAGTAGGAGCATGAAGAAGAAATATAGTAGCATGCCAGTGCATAAGGCAGGTATATGAAATGAATGCTTATATTGTATTATGTGTATCTCTGATCATGGTGTATCTCCAGCTGGCATCAATGGTGCGCTACAAGCCAATATGTCTCATTCACGAGGTTGATGAGGATGCATGCCTCTTGAGAGAGAGACCGCGCGGGGGGGGGGGGGGGGGGGGGGGGGGGGGGGGGGATCACAGCTATTATTAGTATGATAAGGCCATAATTTCATTATTTTGTTTTTATATGAAAGAGAGTTGTAATCTGATTCTAAGGCATGCATACAATGCTGATGCAAAAAGCTACAAAGACGATGCCTCATGGCATTAAAAAAAAAAAAAAAATCTGCGCTTCAGCAGTGTTGACAGCCAACAGCATCGGGAACATAGTGAATTGAGGAACGAATGAGCATATCAGTCTGACAACTGAAAGTAAAAGTAGAAAGAAAGAACCATACAGATGAAAGAAGTGACCCTTCACTTTGAGTCAATGGTGCAAGAATTGCTTGCATATCAGATTGTATGTTAGCTTGTCCAGATAATTCCTTGTGGACTTGGGCTAATTTTAGTTTCGAAGCCCGTATACCAAGGATATGGTTGAAAGCTGCCAGTGCTCGGCCACGATGCAAGTGGTGCTCCACTCCAAATCCCTTACCCTGGAATAATTATTAATTCGATTAAATCATGCAAACTGCCAAGGCAAGACAAATATGATTCATCTATTTATTATTATGCTTTATTAATGATATGTGTGCTTTCAGCAGAAGCTTTCTTTTTGTGTGTATTCTCTTGTGCACACAGATGCACACGTGTGCAGGTGCACATGCAGAATTAAGTTTTGCTATCAAGTGGGCATTGACCTAATCATAAGCAAGCATACTTCAAATACTACTAAAAACACTAAATACCCTGAGCTTTTGTGACAACAATATCGATAAAACAAACATGTAATCAACAAAAACTAAATGGATTTAGATTCATCATAAGAGAACTTTAAATTTCTAAATTTGCTTAATTATTGGTGGTGCTTGTTCACAACAATAAAACACCAGTTATGAGCAATCTGCGATTCTGCATTCACATGTCACACCAAGGTAAAGCCATCTATTGGCAACAGTTTAGTAATACTGGCTGCTTCTTAGAGATGCTGACAGAATCTATCCATTTCAGTTTATTACATAACTTTATACTTGTTATTAGGAGTATTATGTAATTAGGAACAATTATGTAATAAGAGGCATATTGCTCTTAGGAGTTAGAATGTATTTGCCTCTAAATAAGAATAGAGAGAGGACTCATCAACTCTCTAATTTTCATATCTAAACCCTCTTCATCGTATCAAAGCCAGGCTCTAGATCCTTTGCAACCTTCATTATCATATCCACCGACTATCACCAACATCGACATCTTCTTCATCTTTTTTTTTTTCTCTTTGTTCTTCCTTCTTTTCAGATTAATTTTGATCAAGAGTCAAATCTTTAAAAAAAATTATTGTTCATCCACGGTACTACTTAAACAGTACAATCAGAAGAAAAGAGATAAAGAAAAAAGGAGTTGATCTCTGTTGTTCTCTCTCTTTTCAGTTTTGTATTCTTTCAAAATACTAGAGAGATTGGTGATTTCATATGACTTGTTTTAGATCCCAAGAGAGGATTGTTTGTTCGGGAGTATTTAGATCCTGAGGGAGGGTTGTTTGTTTGGGTCTTTTGGATCTCAGGAGAGGATCAATTTGAGAATTTATTTGTGAGAGAGATTGTAATGAACTTTCCTTTTGAGGACCTTATTTTTCCCTTTGATGATTTGAGTATTTGTATGTAATGCCACAATCAAATCCAGTTGTTTCTGTTGTCATCTTCGACAAGATCACCAATCGGAAACTCAACGGTGATAATTATCTTTAGGGGCTGTTTGTTTCCATGAAGCTAAAATTTGGATTTCTGACACTGTCAGAGAACTCAAGGTGATTTTGCAAAGGAACTCCAGAATCACTTGTTTGTTTTGGCAGATTTCACATGAGGATTCAAGAATCTATCAAAATCCCTGTTTGTTTGGTGAGAATAAAGGAGGAGCAGCTGCAGGAGAAAATAGGAGAGGAAAGCCAGAGAGAGGTGTGGTGACAGAAATAATATTAAACAAATAGAATGTCAAAAATAGGCAAAATCCAGCCCATTTGGGCCGATTTTGCAATCCTCAATTTGCTGATGTTAAAACCAAAAGCTAAACAAATAACGAATTTCAGAATCCCAAGCCCAATCCACCAATGTATTAGGGCCAATTTTGAGGATTTCTTGCAACGTGGAAACAAACAGCCCCTCAGTGGAAAAGAATCGCCAAGGTATCTCTCACGAACAGAGGAAGGGTGATCATCTCACCAAAAATCCTCCTAAGCAGATAATAGGTGATTGAAAGCGAGAAAATGCCATGTTATTTGGGCAGATCATGAACACTATGGAGCCAACGTGTTCAAGATTTGGTGATTCAGTCATCTATCGTGAAGAAGTAGGATTATCTTCAGCAGTTGTACTCGGATAAGAGTATATTAACCGTTCACATAATGTGATCCAGAAGTTGTACATGTGCAAAATAGGGACCAAGGTGTTGGCCACCATTATGCATATTTCAAGAACTATATCGAAGAGTTGAAGACTTGGTTTCCCATCACGTCTGATGTGAAGCAAATGCAGGAGCAATGGAACAAGTTGATGCTACTTTACTTACTCGGTAGTCTTCCTTCAGAGTATACACTGGCTCAACCAGGTGATAAGGACTTGAGAGTTCAGATCTTTGCCAGAGACATATGAGTTCCTAATGAGTGTTTTATACACAAAATGGTTAAGAGTAATCTCATTGTTGATGAGAGGCAAGAGAGGTTTGTATTAGTTGTTCAGAGGAGACACTCATGCAAAAGCGATCCTGGTGGCAGATTTGGAGGACATTCTCGTGGTGCACGTGTTGAAACCCGTTCTAGTGGAGATTTGGTAGCACCGTAGCAGAGATTCCTTTGACAGGATATGCCACTATTGCAAAGAAATAGGTTACTAGAAACAACTTTTAGAATCTATATGGAAAGCAAACTCGAGCTGCCAAGGTGAGCAGGGAGATTCCAGGAGTATGACAGACGATAGCATACATGTCTGCGATTTCAAATGTTATGATAGCTTCATGTTGCCCAAGATGTCATCTTCTTCTGTAGCTACGCTAGTCGGGAAAGGTAACTCCACTATCTGTCTTACATTATTTTCTCCTTGCACATGAACTATAAATTCAGGAGCTTTAGATTGTATGACTGGGAACAAAGATATATCGGCATCTTTTGATTCTAGTTTTTTTAATCAATTTGTGACACTGGCAAATGATTTTGTGTCTTCTATACAAGGTACAAGTGGTGCCAATGCTACATTCTCATTATCTCTGTCAGTTATGTTTTATATCCTGAAGTTTTTAATTTGTTGTTGATCAATACAGTTAGTAGATCCTTAAATTGCTCAATAACATTCTTTTTCATACATTGTGTATGTTAAAGGACTTGGAAGAAGGAAAACAATTGGCACAGGGCACGTGTGACAGATATATTATCTGGACCAAGACAAACCGGTAGCCTATTCTAGTTCTATAAGTGCTTTTGATCAGCATTATCTGATAGGACATCCATCTCTTTAAGCTTTAAAGCTTTTAGCTACTGAGTCAAATCATGTTGTCTTTAGAGATTGTGAGTCATGTTAGCAAAGTAAACATCATCGGAAGTTTTATCCTAAGAGAGTTAATAAAAAGGTTGATAGCTTGTTTCCTTTCGTTCATTCAGATGTATGGGGCCCTTGTCCAATAACATCAAAACTTGATTTCAAGTATTTTTATAATTTTTGTGGATGATAATTTTCGGGTCACTTGGACGTAGTTGATGAAAAGTTTTTCTGTAGTTTTCTATTTTCAAAACTTTTATTTTGAAATGAAGAATCAATATAATATCTCCATAAAAATGTTGAGAACCAATAGTTCATTTTTCAAACTTCATGTCGCCAATGGTATTTTGCATTAATCCTTTTGTTCATTTACCCCTCAACAAAATGGTGTTGTTGAACATAACCCACATTTCTTTAAGGTTGCACGCATATTATTAATTTACACGTGGGTTCATAAACAGCTTAGAGGGATGTTGTAATTATTGCATGTTATTTGCTTAATCGCGTGCCCTCATCTGTTCGAGATGGTTAGATGCCATACTCGGTTCTATGTATACAAACTGATTCTTTACTCCCAATGAGTTTGAATCTGTATGCTTTATACATAATAATGATCCCCATAGAACCAAGTTAGATCCTCGTGCTCTTAAAAGTGTGTTTCTTGGATATTCATGTACTCAAAAGGGAAATGTGTTATTGTTTAGAACTCAACCGTTTATAATCTCTACTGATGTCATATTTTTTAAGTCTAAGTCATACTTTAACATTGAATCCCATTCTTCCAAATCCAATGAGGATTATTTGCATTTTTTTTTACTCTAAGAATGTTTTGTTGATAATATTGCATCATTAGAGATAATGATTTAGACACCCTGCCTCCTAAACAAGGAGAACTAACCAAAGTATACAAGCACATCTCTACTAGTACACCACCGTCATTTATTTTCCTAATTTCTTCACAATCTGGTAAGAATGCTTTACCCTCTAATGATGTTTCTCCCACTATTTTTCTGATTCTAGATCTGATACTGACATTTTGTTTGCTTTTTGTAGGGGCAAACAAAACTTGTACTTCTCATCCTTGTCTATTTTTATCTTTTATTCTCATTTTTCATCTTCCTATAGTGCTTTTATTTCTTGTGTTGACCCGTACTCAGTTCCCAATTTTATGTCATAAGCTCTTTCTATCCAATAGTGGAAAGATGCCATTTGGAAGAAAATAATGGCTCTAGAGTAGAATGAGAAGTGGGACCTTATTTCTCTTTCTCTAGAAAATCAAGTGATCGGTTGTCAATGGTGCATAATGTAAAGCTGAATCCAGATGGGGCTTTGACTTGCTTGGATGCACGACTAGTAACAAAAAGATACCCTAAGTTTATGGTGTTGACTACCATGACACATTCTCACCTGTTTAGGATACTTATCTCCTTACCAGCAACTCATTACTTGCCTCTGCATCAACTAGATATCAAGAATGTATTCCTCTATAGCGTTCTAGACGAAGAGGTATATATGAAGCAACCATCTGGGTCTGTTGCTCAAGGGCAGTCATGAAAGGTGTACAAATTGAAGAAGTCTTTGTGGGTTGAAACGGTCAATGAAGGCCTAGTTTGGGCAATTTGCAACACTTGTGCAAGAGTATGGACTTTCTCGCGCTAAAAAAAATCACTCGATTTTCTTTTGTCTAGCTTCAGGAAAGAATAATTTGGTGATTATATAAATGGCATTGTGATCACAAGTGATGATGCACAAGGAATAGCACATCTCAAGCAATATTTACTACAGTGTTTCCAAATAAAAAGACCTTGGATTTTTGTGATATTTTTTAGGTATTGAGGTGGTAAGATTAAGAAAAGAATCTTTCTGCCTTAAAGGGTGTTTGACATATTCTCTGCGGGTAGCTTATTAGGGTGCAAAACTGTGAATGAGACTAATACCAATATGTTACCAGCTTGGGGGGAGAACTTGGACACTGAGAGATCGATGATTGGTGGGAAATTTGAATTATTTGGCATAAAGAGATTATAGTTGCAATCAGTATTATAAGCCAATTTCTTTCAGCATCGAAAATGAGTCATTGGAACGCAGCTGTGTGGATACTAAATTTGAAAAAGACTACATGTAAACAATTGTTGTATTCAAATTATGGACATACTCGAGTATTAGATTTTTCAAATGCAGAGTGGGCAAACTCACCTATTGATATGATTAATCACATGCTATTGTGTATTTGTTGAGGAAAATCTATTGACTTAAAGGAGTAACAAACTGAGTGTGGTATAATGAACTAGTGGTGAGCTGGAATACCGTGCGATGGCAGATTTGACATCTGAGTTGGTTTGGATAAAAGATCTCCTATCAGAGTTTAGTTTCACTTTAGAATCTCCTATGAGATTGTATAGTAATAATGAACCTGACATTCACATTGCTGAAAATCTTGTATTTCACGAGCACACAAAACACATTGAAATATCAGGTCAAGTGGTGTGCCAGAAGGTGGTAGACCAAAAAGTCATCTAGACTTGACATGTGTCGTCAATTGATGAGTTAGTGTATATGCTCATGAAGCCTCTTGAGAAGACCTAAGTTGATTTTATTTGCGACAAAGTGGGCATGTACAATGCATAAGCTCTAGACTGATGGGGCTAAGTGTTATTAGGAGTCATTATGTAATTATGAATCAATTATGTAACTAAGAGGCATATTGCTATTAGAAGTAGGAATTATATTTGCCTATAAATAAGAATATAAAGAGATAACTTAACAACTCTTAAATTTTTCATTATCTAAATCTTCTTTAATACTATTGCAAGTGCCACATCAAAGTGGTAAAGTCTCCTAGTATTGTGGAAGAGTTTTCAGATTCAATTCCTGCTTGCACCAAGCCACAACCAATTCTCTATTATTATTGTTGTTGTTGTTGTTATTGTTGTGTACTAATATCCATGACAGTGGTTGTTGCCCCATAGTAATGATAAACCTTTATATCATGGTTTCGACTATCTGCTGATTCCAACATGTATTGATATAGGTAACATTATATCAGATTTTGTGGTACCCAATATGATACTAATCATAAAATATTGGTTGATATTACTGATATGGCCAATATTTCTCACATTAAGGATATTGATATTAAAAGCTATTGGTTGATACCGACACTGAGATTTAAAACCATGCTTTACAATTTCCATGTGACAAAATAAAACTGAAGTTATCAGTGGAGATTACATGTTTTGCCTTATCAAGAAAAGCAAATGCTAAATAATGAGAATAAAGTAGGAAGTGAACCTAAATTTTGAAGGAAAGATTCACAAGATGAGGGTCATGAGTCAACACAACGAGAGACACATGGAACAAAACTTAACTTACAATGCAAATAAAATTGAGCCTCCATAATGTACTTTCGCTATTTATCATAAAATAATGCGAAATAGTTAGGGAAATTTTACTAGCATTTGTGCAAATAGTCTAGAAGACCATCGGCAGGCAAAGAGGCACAACTAAAGATAAAGCCATAACGTTGTTATGGAATACCATGGCAAGGATGAATATGTTACAGAGACTTATAAGTCAAAAGAAGATACTGAACACAAAACCTAGTAATAGAGAGAGAACTAGAGTGAAGGTTGAGGGGTGATTGACCATGACAAATCAAGGGAGCGGAAAAATGTGTTCTAGAAATCCCAACAGAATCTCACAATTGTCACAAGGTGTACCTTGGAAATCTGCTAAGGTAGATCTGTTGAAATCTCAAAACTAGTTTCAGTTTTGTAAGAGCTCACTCGAAAAGAGGAGAGAATTCTCAACTAGAAACAAAAAATTATATAGCTTGATTTACCCCAAAAAAACAACTTGCCTAACAAGACTGCTACTTTCCCTTTTACTGAGGAGAAATCATACAGAGCAAGTCTTTCAAATTCTAATAAAGAATAACAGAAGCACTAAAAAAAAAAATTTTTACATTATATTAGTGAAAAATATAACATCTAAAAAAAGAAACAAGGTCTCTCATCATAAAACAATATAAACTTCATGCAAGATGGAATTGTAGACTCGCAATAATCTGAAAAGCAGGCAACAGTTTTGCAAAACAGCAGTGTCTTTCTTCCCAAACTTGGTTTTTTTAACAGATTCTGGATATTGAAAGATTAATTGTATAAGCTATCCAACCATTGATATCTGATCCATGAATTGTTTCTCCAATAACCCTAATTTTACAACTCAATCATGAATTTCCAGCAAGTGATGTCAGTTCTTCTCTGGTCCTTTTTTTGGCTGTTCAGGACAGTCTATTCCATCTGCTAGCCAACTTAGATGCAATGGCCTTACATCAATTAGTCGCAAAACATAAAATGTTATCTGTCATTCTTACTTGATCTAATACCAACATTTGAATCTTTTTTGTATGCTTTTCAGTGGAGTTTTTGACAGGCAGTATGGAACTCTTCTGGACAGTTAAATTCTAATCTTTTGACATTTCTTTTGGCTAGTTTTGGATGAAATGTGAATGTTTGGAACTTGGATGCAAGCATCTTGTAGTTTCCTATTGTTTATGGACTTTTACTTAGAATGCAACTTATCACATCATGAATTTATTTATAGGCTGTGATAGACTCTGAGAATTGCTTTATGATTGGAAGTATAAGTTTTCATTGATAATATATAACAAACATTAATTAATTAATTTTCCATATCCATGATGAATCAATATCCACTGTTTTTTTAAATTTTGTGTATCCATGTATCCATATCGTATCTGATACTCGTACCCATATCCGTGCAAGTTGCAGCATAGGGTAACACATTTCGAGGGCATTCGCTGCTTATCCACAAAGAACATCATAGACATAAAATGCCAATAAACATCAGAAAATCATACCTCAAGTGAAGAATATAGTTCCTCGACACTTCTCTGTATAGCTGCTTCCCAGTTTATAGGACTGACCCCCGCATTTCCAGTTGCATTAATGACATAACTGCTTTCTCTATAAATAGATGATTCTCCAGTAGGCACTGCACCTGATAGAGATTGCCACCCAAGAGGACCCTGATAAAGTGCAATGGAGAAGTTATCAGAATTAAATATTGAATTCATCTACATATACTATGAAATTGATCAGGGTACTACAAGCAATGACTACTTTCTTTTCAGCAATATCACAGCCAAGAATTAATTAACACACACAAACACACACACACACACACACACACCCCAAAGAAAATTTGAAATTCAAAACCTACTCAACAATCAACAATTTAAGGAAACCAACGTTAGTTCATACTTAAGAGTTTAGACAGGCTATCTACATAAAATAGAACGTAGCCGACCATTTGATATGCAACAAAATGATGTCATATGACTTTTATTAGTCTTTTCTTGGTATTGGGTAATTTGGAGAGTTGCTGGAGCCTGGAGGTTGCCCTTACTCCTGGTTTTCTTAAATTTAAACTGCACACATCCAGAAAGACGGTCCATCCCCCAACTACTAGAAGTTTAACCTACGAAACCACTCAAAGAGCTTAAGTGACATTGGTTGCTCCTTTAGAAAACACTGCATGACCAACAAAGGACAATCTCAGTGACCTAAAAAGACATCTGTAGCAGTATGATCCACATAGAAATTCAAATCTACTGCCAATTCACGGAAGTTAACAACATCCGGGTTTCCTGACCTTAAACAACAAACACGCTTAAACCGCTTTGGTTGAAAAGGGCTTAGATGAAGGCTACAAGCTGTAGAATAATCACCAAAACTGTGATATGAGTAAGTGGCGCCAATGTTACTGAGCCCAAAAGATTTGAGACAGAGGCGGCGTAATTATTGCTGCTGCTGTGGCCCTCTCCTATATTCAATTAAATACTGAGAAGACAGAAAGGTACTTGGAAAATGAATAAAGAGAAATTATGTTCCCCTTGATCCTAAATCCTATGATTCGTTCCAGATCTGAAGATATACAAAAAAAGGATGAGATAAGCATTCCCATCCATAAGTCAAACCTTAAAAGCAGAATGTTCAACATTCTAGGGAGCCAATTCTCTCAACAAATAGAAGCAATCTGGAAGATGGATATACATATAATTCTTGCTGAAGCACATGCATTGTATGTAATATATGTTGGAGTTCTTTGAAAATTACAGTTTAACCAACAGAAATCAGTTGTCTCAGGGAATAATGTTCTAGCAGAGTTTCCAAGAGGATAACAGCAGAAAATATACCATTTTTACTATAGAACATGAGAAGACTTAGATTGAAAATTAGAGAGTTGATGAATCATCTCTCCATACTCTTATTTATAGGCAAATACAATTACAGCTTCTAATAAAATTAGGACTCCTAATATTATATAGCAATATGACTTCTAATTAAGTAACTACTCCTAATTATATAATGACTCTTAAATATATAATGATTCCTAATTACACTTGCCCTCAAGCTGGAGCATATACATTACGTATCCAGCTTGTCACAAATAAAATCAACTTGTGCCTTCCCAAGAGACTTCGTGACTAAATATGTCAGTTGATGACCAGATGAAACATGTCGAGCTTGAACAATCTTCTCTTCTGTCTTCTAGCGTACCAAATGACAATCCACTTTAATGTATTTTGTGTGCTTGTAAGATACTGAATTTTCAGCTATTTGAATAGCATTCTAGTTATCATAGTATAATCTCATAAGATATTCATAATATACTCTCTAAGTCAACAAATTTGTGACCAAAACATTTCACAACTTACATTCGCCACCACACGAATACTGACACCACACAAGATCGTGACACCACAGTCTACTTGTTTTCTCATGACACAAGATTTCCTCCAAAGAACACGCAAAAGCATGTGGTAGATCACCTATCAACAGGTGATCCTCCCCAATCAGTATCTGAAAACCAACAACTCTAGTGTATTCACAATTCGAATATAAAAGCCCTTTTCCTGGAGACTTCTTAAAGTACCTAAGAATTTGCATTGTTGCATCCCAATGAGTCATCCTTGGTACTGAGAGAAACTGACTTACAACACTCATGACAAATGCAATATTAGGTCTAGTTACTAATAGGTAGTTCAGTTTACCCCAATGATACCTATCAAGATCATCTAAGATCTCCCCAATTTGTTAGCAGCTTGACATTAACTTCCATGGGTGCATCAATAGCTCTGCATCCCAGTATACCTACCTCAGAGAGCATATCAAGCACATACTTCCTCTGATAAAGAGTAATTCCCCTTCTGGACCTACCTACTTTAATGTCTAAATATCACAAAGAACCAAGGTCTTTTGTTTGTAAATGCTTTTGCGAGTAGCATTTCAGATTAGTAATCCCATATGCATCATCACCGGTGATAATGATATCATCTACATACACTACAAGGTGTACCATCTTCCATTGATGTTGTCGCATTATCCTTCTGAGAACGAGAAAGATCCAAAGGACGAGCAACAACGGCAAATCGTCCAAATCAAGCTCTCGGTGACTGCTTCAATTCATACAAGGACTTTTTGATCCTACACACCTTTCATGACTCCTGAGCAACAAAACTGGGTGGTCGCAATATGTAGATCTCTTCGTCAAGAACATCACTAAGAAAAATATTCTAAATAACTAACTGGTGGAGTGACTAGTGATGAGTGGCAGCCAAAGAAATAAAAAAACCGCACAGTCAATTTTGCAACTGGCAAGGAGTCTTGGTAATCCATTCCATGCACCTGAGAATCCCCTTCAGCAACTAAAGGGGCCTTCAAACGAGCCAATAACCTATCGGAATTCAACTTCACAATGTACTAACTGCTTTCTTTCCTCGAAGAAGAAAAACAAGATCTCAAGTTTCATTCTATTCTAGAACCATCATTTCTTCCTTCATGAAATCCTTCCAACTTGGGATAGATAAGGCCTATGTTGCACGGACACAATATTGAAGTGGACACGACATGTGGACACGTGGTAAATTCTTAAAAATACACATGACATGCGTGTCTGACACGCATGTCAGACACGTTTCAGACACGACATGCCTCCAGTCCGTGATAGATAGGATAGGGCTTCTCATACATAGGATAGGGCTTTTCATATAAACTTGCTACAAAAATATGAGTCCAAAAAAGAACTAAAGACATGAAAGGTGACAAGTGTGAATAAGATACAAAGCGAAAGATAGAGTGAGATGTGTGAGTGTGTTTACTCTCACAAAGGGCAATAGGAAGATCATCATTAGAAACATTGTCATAATCAATAGTAGTAATACTAGAGGGTAATATAAATGTATTCTCCCCACTTTGTGTACCGAAAATTGGAATAACAGAAGATGTTGGCACAAGTGCAGTAGAAGTACATCTTGTGAAGACCCTGGCTAATTCTCCAAACCAGTGAGGGGATTTGGTTTTCATGTACATGTGACAATGTACCTAGATCTATATCAATTGATGATGGAGCATGCACGACGGTGAAATCTGACAAGGAAAAACATATTCTTGTCCTCGGATTCTAAGGAAGAAGACTCACTATCAAACCTGAATTTGGACTCAAAAAATGAATTTAGACTCAGAAAATGTGACATCAACTAAAACAAGAAAATGATCCAGTGAAGAACAATAACACTGATACACTTTTTATGTCCAAGAATATTCAAAAAAAATATTTGAGAGCATCAGAATCTAGTTTAGTTTTATGAGGCGCACACCCAAAAAAAATTTGGCACAAAAAACAAATCATTTTGAGGACTTAAAACCGAATACAGGATTTGATTTTGTAAAACAGCAGAAGAAATCCAATTAATTAAATAACATGTATGAATTGCATCACTCCAAAAATATTTAAGAACTTTCTTATGAATAAGCAATGTGCGAGCAGCTTCAAGCAAATGACGATTTTTATGTTCAGCAACACCAATTTGTTAAGTGCATGCATATGAGATTGATGAATTATGTCATGCTTAGTCATAAAATTTGTGAAAGATGAACTAAAACACTTCTTAGCAATATCAGATCTTAAAATTTTCACGAAAGTGTTAAATTGAGTTTTAATCTCAGAACAAAAATTTTGAAATATAGAAAAGATCTCAGAACAAGATTTCATGAGATAAAACTAAGTAACACGCAAATAATCATCCATGAAATGAAATATTAAAAATGAAGTTTGAATTTATTGAACATTAACCTCATACATCTGAATGAACCAAATCAAATGGGTGATTAGCCTTTTTATTGACTCTACTAGAATAAGATATTGAATGATGCTTCCCTAATTGACAAGACTCACATTCTAAAGACTCAGTTTGACTAGACTCATGAACTAAAAACTTTAAAATTGATAGAGATGGATGACCTAACCAATAATGATGATCAAAAGTAGATACAGAGCTAGAATATGCTACCGATTTGGAATCCAAATCCAGATAATATTATCAGTCACACTCACACTCTATGCTAATCGACTTCCTTATTCCAAGTTCTTGAAAATCACAATGCGTGAGAAAGAATGTTAGTGAGCAATTTAAGGATCAAGTAATTTTACTGATTGATAACAAATTAAAAGAAATTTGGAACATAAAGCACAAATGACAGAGATAATGGGGGTGTAGCATTAGCAGTGCCTATACCTTGTACAGAAGATATAGAACTACCTGCAAGTGCCACTGATAGATAAAAAGATTAGAGTGAAAAGATATAATATACCTTTGTTTCCAGTTATATGATCTGAAGCTCCTGAATCTATAACCCACGTGCAAGGAAAAGATGAAGCAAAACAAGTTGTGGAGTTAGAATTCTGGGTCAAAGTAGATGCGGAGGAAGAAGATGGCATTCATGTAGTATGAAACTGTTGAAACATCTAAAACTGCTGAAAAATCTGAAATTGTTGGTGTGTATACTCCTCGTCTGTTATACTTCTGAAATCTATTCTGAAACTGATCCTCTCTAGGGAGATAAAATACCCAAGCAAATGATTCTCTCTTCGGATCTAAACACCCAACAAATAAACCAAACAAATATCCTCCCTCGGGGTCTCAAATAACTCATATAAAAATCACCAAACTTTCAAATATTAAGAATACATAATCTTGAAAAGAGAATAGCCTAAAAACTCCACACTTCCTCCATTTTTTTTACTATTTATTGTTCACGTAAACAGGACCGCGATGATATTATTCACAGTGATTAATAGATTTTTTTTAACAAATTTGAATTCAAATCAGATTTGAAAGGAGATAAAAAAAAGAAAAGAAGAAGAAGATGAAGAAGAAGATAGGTGTTGATGGTAATGATGGTGAGCGGAGATGATGTCAACGAAGGTTGTGAAGAATAAAGAACCTTAGGGCTTTAATACTATAAGAAAGATTTAAATTATGAAAATTAGAGAGTTCATGAACCCTCTCTCTATACTCTTATTTATAAACAAATACAATTAAAATTTCTAATAAAAATAGGACTCATAATATTATGTAGCAGTATGACTTCTAATTAAGTAACTACTCCTAATTACATAATGACTCCTAGATATATAATGATTTCTAATTACAAAAAGTTCTCGTACATGAATATCATATTGGGGATATATACAAATTCATTTGCTTTATGAGAAAGGTTATTCTGGAGAAGCAGAGTCATGGTCTTTATTGAGTTGTACACATGAATTAAGGATAATAAGAGCAAAACCTCTGTAAACATCACTAAGACTAAGAGAACGATGCTTTTTCAAACTAAAACATATAGACAAAACTTAGCTGAACAAGTAACTTCACACTTTGGAATGTACAATTGCACATTAAAGCATGAAACTTGTAAGGCTACGTTTCAGGAAGTGTACTCCGTCTGGTTTTGGAGCTATAAACCTACCATCTGGTTTTGGAGATATATCAAGAATTTATCACCAGTGTTGGTAAGTATACTCCGGCAATCCACAATAAAAAATAAGTTGTGTTATGGAACCAAGTCAAAGTCGAGCAAGACCCAGACAAGTATTGCCCAAGTCCTAAACTGACACCAATCCATATGAGTTCATGTCAAATTAGAGTCTTCCCTCAAACTGATATCAATACTTGATATAGATTCATACAGGGAGATGTTAATTCCAGGTAAGAGCTAACAAAGGCAAGAGAAAGGCTTGTCTTTACGCCCTCAACGTTCTAGAATCCTCTGGAACATATAAGCCTAGGATCCCAGGCCTAGCCCAATAAAAAGTTGGGTGTTATAAGCCAAGCCTAAGCCTGGGACAGACTCAATAACTATGTCTAGGCCGGGCCCGAGCAAGGTCCAAGTTTCTATAAATGTTTGAAGCAATGTATATTGCGACTCCAAATTGCAGTTCCACGTATCCGCATACAAAAGATGTATCGGCCATTTGAGGCTATTGCGGTATATATGGCCAAAAAAAAGAAAGAGAAAAAAGGGGGGACACAGGGCGCGGGGGGGGGGGGGGGGGGGGGGGGGGGGGGGGGGGGGGGGGGGGGGGGGGGGGGTGGTTATCTTTGTAACCTCTTACTCACAAATATATTGGTCCAATATATTCTTCGAAAATATCATCCAGTATGGATCATATCAGATCCATATGGGTTTTATTAATAAACTGGTTTTGGATTTTAAGTTAAATTCAAATACTCAATATTTAAAACATGAAACCTGTTAACCCATATGTTTTAAAACCAAATATCCACAATCGCATGAATCGTGTGTCTCTCCCAATTTGTCACTTTTCTTTCCCTTTCTCTTCGTGTAAATAAATGACAAAGTGAAGGCAATGATATGAAGATTTGGACTAATGAGAAGATGAGAAAGACGAGGAAGTCTCATCACAAGACAAGAAGGAAGCAACCCAATGGACCAAATATAATATTTTTTTCAACTTCATGAATTACTTTAATGCATTTTATGGACAGTGGACATATATTATCCTTGAGTTCCTTTACATGCATGTTATGACATTTTTATTAGACAGAAGATATTTAGGGTATTACGACTACCCTAAAGTTATATTCATATGAATTATAAGTGCCCCATATGCGCACCCGATATGGATCTCATATCTCGGATGGCTACCCAATGAGGAAAACCCCCGTCCAACGGGAACACGAACCTGATAGCCGATATTTAGAACCTTGCTCCAAAAGTTTACGACTGGCTTTACAGATCAAATTAGCTCCCAACAGGTAGAGAGAACTGCATCACAAAGTGGCATGACAACTATGAAACATACATGCATAGATGCATGGAGTGGGTATGAGAAGACATGGACACACAAGATAAACTGAAAAACCAGCATATGACATGCTAGAGGACACCAATAAAAATATTTATCTTCTACAACCACTTCAAATATCAGTCAAACTTAAAAAGCCATTTCATCGCTGAGAAAAACTTGAATACATTTCTAATTCCAACTATTCTGTCTTGCAGTAAAAAGAAAGCGGCATTTCTGAGAAACCAATTTTCATAAGTGTTTCAAATCAAATCGCCAAATTATCCTTTACTGCCTCATTGGAAGGTTATAGTCCTTAAGGGTAGAGGTTTCAAATAAGGGATACAAAAAAATTAATAATATATATGGGGCCAAGGGTTATACTTTGTGCTTTGGTCTGAACTTCCAAAATGATGACCCAGAACTTAATTCATTTCCCAGTGGGGCCTCAAGGCCCTGGCTCGAGTTAGGCCCATCACATTGGAAGATTAGACCGAGCCCTCCACGAACATGTTGCTCTCTCAGCTACGCCCAGGGACAGTTCTGCGAACTGCCAGCTCGGCTTGTCATAAAGACTCGTGAGGCCAATTGGACAGTGAGGGCATCTTATTGGCCATGTAGTTTACTCTCATCTAAACCAAGTAATACAAAAATTATAATACTATTAAAGAGAACAAGCATGCAGCACTCTCACTCAAATAGAACTAACACCCTAGTCTTCATCTTGATATTACAAAAGCAGCAAAGTATGATTTATGTAAATTTCAGTTCCCAATTGTTACTCTATACAAGCCAAATTTTCGCACTTACATGCAACAACAGCAAACACTTCATCCCAATTCTACGAGGTCCACCACATGAACTCTTATATTGTGCAAAGAATTCTTTAACAATCACATTTCCTGTAATTCATCTTTCCCTATTTAATTTGTATAACTAAGTAAAAAATGTACAGCATAAATAAAGTTAGAGTAGAAGAATTAAAATTCTGGGTGAGGAAAAGTGAAGAAACCTGGACCAAGAGGGTAACCAATCTTCTAATAGACTTTGGATACCAGCACGGAAGCATTTGGATAAAGAAGTGTCGCCTCCAGTAGAGTAAAACAATGTATCACGCCAATTCAAATAGTCTGAGAGCGCTGACATCCCAAAAACTGTTGAGAGAGGTTTTTATTCAAACATGTTCACCACAAAAAACTATACAACTAAAATTATCAAATAACAAAAACTCTGCAGAAAGAACATGATTACTAAAAAAGTTGAGAGCTGGAGTTGCATGTTCTGAAAAGTTTACCATTAGCAGCATTTGAGTTCAAACCACAAGAATTATCATCCTGTCCACAGCAAGCACTGACAAGCGACTTCCAGAGTGTGGGAAAGCGCTGAAGACCAGGTCGAAGATTTTCCAATGTGCACTGAGAAGAAAAGCTGCAATGCCTATTCACACTTCCAGAACAAATACACTTTTGCATTGGGGCAGCAGCATACATCAAGGTAGCCAAAGCAGCCATTTCTCCTTCTCCTTCAGCCATATCATCAACAGTAGGTAGTATTTCATCAATTTCCAGAACACTGAGGCTGTTGCCAAGGATCACTTGACGAGACAGATTTGAACGGGCATTAGATAATGAAGCCTCATATTCCCTCCCCTTGATCCTTGAAAAAAGTAACCATTTTGCCCACTGGCAATCTCCCTGAATCGCGTAAACACATATGAACCATGTTGACTAGTTTAGCTTATATAATATGGAAAATATACCAGGCTCATTGCATGGACATTAAAACCAGCTATCTAGTTTAAATCCACCAGTTATATCTAGCTCAAATTTATCATGAATTTATCTCAATAACCTGCTCATTTGATATTCAGAAAACACAATATAATTGTAAATACATTTATCATTCAGGCAATTGATGTGAAAAAAAATCTAGTGAATGAAAAAATAATTTGCCTCATCAATACACTAGTGTATGAAATCTAGTGTATGAAACAATATTTTAAAAATAATCTCTGAAAATCTAGTGTATGAAAAAAATAATTTTAAAATGCACTAGATTTTCAACAAGATGAATCAATTGATGTGATCTTCCTCAAATCTCATCTGCCTCATCAATGGCCATACTGGATCTTTTTATTCTCTTCTTAGCAGAACGTACTTGTCTGCAGTTTGTTTCAGTAATTGGTAATGATATAAAGCAATGATTAATCAAATTATAAATAGGATAGGTCATTTTATCTTTTTCCAAAAAAAATTAACAATAATTTAATTGATTGAGAAAAAAATTAAAATACATTAGATTTTCAAAAAGATGTATCAATTGATGTGATCTTCCTCAAATCTCATCTCCCTCATCAATGGCAATATGGACCTCTTTATTCTCGCAGAATGTAACTTTCTGCGGTTTATTTCAGACTTTCAGTAATTGATAATGATAAAAAAAAACAATGATTAATCGAATTGTCCAGCTCAAACAACCGCTTTACCAGCTTATCCAAACGCACGTAAGCTTATAGGCTGCGGGCTAACAATGTATATCCAGAAAACACTTAACACTTAACACTCCCTCTCACGTGGGCCTTTGATCCAAGTGAAAAGGCCTCCATCATAAATATGACTCTCTTGGAAAGACAGAGTAAAAGGGTGTGAGTAAACATATTTCAAACTTGTCAATTATGAGGTTTGAACCAAAAAACTCTTCTAACGTGATGCTCTGATACTAAATAACCACTTTATCCAAAAGTTAATCTTATGGGTTTTGGGCTAAAACCTTTATGAAACAAACTAACAGTCCAACTGTCATATTTAGGAAAAGAACCACATATTCAGCAAGAGAGCTACCTAAATTGCAGATATCTTCCAAACACCATTAACATTGGAGGCCCCAAAGACTTAGCAAAACTCAAGGTTAATCCAAACTATATTATCAACCAGCAAATGATATATCCTTATCAGAGCAAGGAATAGTTAGCAGCAAATTTTATGTCATTCTTCAGATGTAGCTCCAGTGCCAAAGTTCCTTCATATTTGTGCAACATTTCATGGTTATCTTAAGCACTGACTAGTGGCAATCATATTGAATTTCCTACAACTGTATGATCAGGCCATAACAGATAAATGTAAGTGCTGGGACACTGTTGAACTTGTAAATCAAAAGCAGATCTGTAACAAAAAATTTAAAAAAAAAAATGCATGTGTGTTTTTTCAAACATACCATACATCATGAATTTAACAGTTGAAAGTATACGAATCTTAGAGGAACAGATAGAAGAGCACATTGTTGCAATAACTAAAAAATTTCTCTTCTTTTTCTGTGATGAAATACAACAAATCACATAATATGTACCTAAATAAACAATGTCTAACTCAGATATTGGAATAAATGCCAACATCCACAATTGCAACAGAGTTGTTACTAAACAGGCCTATAGATTGAAGATTTTGCATGCGCACCCAGTCTCACCATGTCATCCTCCAATATTTCATTGCAACAACAATAACACCACCAAAGAAAACTAAACCTTTATCTAAATTTTCTGGAATAAGCTGCATGAATCCTTTTTCTTCATCCAACTATGTCAAGGGCAACCCCCTATGGTTAAATTGACAACTAGCATGTCTTTTTACAACTTCCCCAATCCTTGTTTGCTTAGGTCTATCCTAGTCCTTTCTGCTCCATCAACTAACACCTATCACTTCTCCAGTTCTCCTAGCTGGCCAAATTATTGTTTCCATTGTACATGTCCAAACCATTTGAACCAATTCTGCATTATTTTGGGCTGCAGAAGCAACCTCTAACTTGTTAAACACACACACATTTATTGTCCTATCTTGTACCGTCTTGCCACCGATCCATCTCAACATTCTCATTTTTAACTATGCTCATTTTATGGACGTTTTTTTCCTTAATCATCCAACATTCTCTTCCATCAATCATGGTTGGTTGCATGCACATCGTAATAAAACTTTTCCTTCTATTTCATTGTTATTCCACCATCGTGTGATACTTGAGAAACACTTCTCCATTTCGATTTTCCTGCTTTGATTCAATAAAGAACACTCTCCTCAACCTGTCGAGCATGAATTGTCGATCATAAGTAGCATAAATTACCAATCTTGGATTTCTTGACCATCAATCTGCAATATGCCCTAATTATTCTAATAGTGATGTAAAACTTGCATCAGATACATTCCTCCATCCAACTGATTCCAAACTCTATAGAGTATAATAAACCTTTTCTCTACCTTTTTACTTGGGGAATTATCCCTTCTCCAGTTGCAAAACTCATAAACTATCAACAGCAAACAGGCATGCACCGCAGAACTTTACCATGAATATAACATGGTAAGTTCATCCATGACTGGGATCACAAAGACTTAATGGTGATACTTTGGTGATAGGAAATGGTTTGTCACGCCTCAAAGTGTCCTCACCCAGGTTACTCCTCCACAATATCCTTAATCACATTATATAATTAGAAGACTTTTACAACTTTGTAGTTCAATTATTGGCTCTTCAATGAAACTATAGCGGAATGATCCCAATTTTAAATAGAGATAACCACTCGACACTTTTTTTAACAAAAATCCATCCCATTATCTCCCTGAGGCCCTATCAAGCTATTTCTAGATCAATGCAAATCTATTTTCATCTCTATCCTCTCCATTAATTTTCTTCATAAATAACTAAATAAATAGCTTCCAAGCTGACTTCCCTGACTAAAACCAGATTGATTTTTAGACAATCATTTCTCTTCTTAGCCACTTTTAATTAGTCTCCCCCAAAATTTCATCATATGACACATAAGTCTGATTTTGTTTTTTTTTTTTTTTAGAATTTTATGTGTTGCCTTTTTTCGAACTCCATTTATTTGGTATTTTCTTAGTTTCCACAACCTAGGCCCGTAAGTCTAGAACAAAATCAACACTTGCGAACTACTTTTTACAAATCAGGTGCCTCCATTTTACACTGTTTATACAGCATATGAAAAAAATGAATATAGGCAAATGAAAAATGACCCAAAAGGAATGAAAATGAGAATTATACATATCGTTTGCAACTATATAATATAAATAGTAAAGACAACTGCATCATTAAAAGTTATGTAGGAAACATATCACATGGATAATATTAAGACTCACTAATTAAGGGTAACTTACAGTGGCATCCAGAAGATGAGAAAGAGAATCATCATCTAAAACCAGATTGCAACAATCGAGATAAAGGTCCAGCAGATATGGCAAGTTATATTGTGTACAATAACGTACAACTAGCTTATGCCACACTTCTCCACCATCTCTCTGAGGTTTCGCATCTGGGTCTAAAACAGCTAGATCACAAGAGCTCACAGATGAATCTGCCTGAATCAAGCCTGCACGAGCAAGAAGTGTCATGATCTCAGTTGTACTACCCCAGTATTCTTTTAAGAAAATATACTTCTTTGCCAATTGCCGCTCTACAAGCATCCTTAACCACGATGAACATGTATTTACAGCTGATGATCTGAAAATCTTAACATCAGGGATATCCATGAACACAGGTTCTAGCTCCCCAGCAGCACATATGTACATTGCAGGATCAGGAAATGTAGTATAAGTTTTAATATTTGCAGGTATTTCTGAACTGTTCAAATTAATTTCAAGACTGCCCTCTGATAATAGAGATGTAGGAATCACATCCAAGAGTTTGTAGACCACTTCCCAATCACTGTGAGACATATGATATTCAAGTTGGGACTCCCATGCGGCATGAGACTCCACATGAAAAGGCTGATCGAGCACTATCTGTATTGAAAGAGAGATTTCATATTAAGTGTTTATACAACTTGCTAAGGATTACGTATAAGAGACACAAAAAAGTAAGGTCTGATCTGTTGCCATTTAAAACCATTTAACACCATCTGAACTAGTAAAACCAGGTTAATGAAATAAACTTATAAATTACAAAAATAATAATAAGAGAGAACCTAATCAGCTGGGATGTTAAGTTCAAAAGGAGCTTTGTTATTCCTCCCAAACAGGACATTAATAACAGATATTGCAACCTATGTTTTAGAAACCAAGTTAATCTTGAAAAAGGAAAATCGGTGATGGCTGCTTTTGTTTATCACCTTTCCATGTAAGGTGTCAACGTGATATTTTATATAATTCTGACGAAAGGAAAATCTTAAATGCAAAAACAGCAAGAAAGAGCCTTTCATTCAATTAAAGTCTTTGTCACTGCTACCACTCCATCTAAACTGGCATTTTGTGTGGCGGTATTATGTGTTTAATATGCTTTTTAAATAAATGTCCTGTGGGAATTAGACCTGGATTGCTCTCATACCATAATAAAGTTCCCACCACTGCACCAAAACTTCGAAGTTATGGTGAGGGCTGATAGAATATTTTTATATTCTATCAGATCCCGCAAGAATCCTCCCTCCAAAATTCAAGACTAGAATTGGTTCATACACAACAACTTGAGTTCTCTTAAATGAAAGAGGAAGATTAAGCATAAAAGATGTGAAACAATATGTAGTTGACAAATAAAGAACCAAAATAAAACCACTGAAGGGAAACTTGGAAAATGCAAGTAGCTCAACTTAAAATGTAAGCATAGCAGAAATTAAAGAAGCATATCAAATATCTAGAACAACAGATAAGAAGTTATGCCAAATTTTTTGTGTCAGCTACACAAATTGCTTTTTTCTCCATTGATCTATGTTGAATTAACAACTGCCGTATCCTTTTTTTACTGAAGTTGGAAACATATAAGTAGTGTTACTTAAAACATAGATGTTAGATAATCAAAAATCTGTTCAGAAAAAAACCAATTGGCTTAGCACCAAATAATAACCCAGCAACTCAAGGTCAGTTGTTTCAGAATATAGACTAAATAAGCCCAGCAGAGTCTGATTTTTATAGTAATTCCCCATCATTTATCAGAATATAGTACATCTACAGAGACCCTTTTTTCCTCCTGTTTTCCTTCCTTCCTTTCTTTGACAAAAAGGACACCATATCTGATCACACCCTTAGACTCGACCCAATGATGGGGATCGCTTAATTTCTTTAGTTCTTTATTTGTGTTATTTGTTTTAGTAGTGTTTTAGTCTCACATTGGTTGTGGTGAGAGAGTACTCTTTGTATGGGCCTATTTAAGGCCAACCAACTGCTGAAGTTGTTTAGAGGAATATGATATTATGAAAACCCCGTTTAGCATATTGGTTAACCTGCTTTACATGATGATGTGTTTAGCAATTTAAATCTCTTTGCATGCTGATGTGCGAGAGTGGGTGAGAGATCACTTGGGTGCCAAGGCCCAAATTATTTTTTATCCAATCTATCAATTTTATATTTATTTCTCTTTTTATTAGTTCTGCAGCAAATTAGTATCAAAGCTAAACTCCTGATTTTTTTTTTCCTCCAAAAAAAAAATCCTCCTCTACAAAACCCTAGTTCTACAAAACATTTGGTTTCAAATCAAAAAAAAAAAAAAGAAAAAGAAAAAAAAAAGAAAAAGAAAAGAAAATTGTTTACTGATCATCTATTGTGCTTCTTCCTCCCACTGCCTCCTAGACATCGTTCCTCCAAGATCCCTGCCACTTCAACATCACCGCCGCCACGCTGTGAACTCCACCGCCAACCGACCACGCCGAAGCCCTACAACCTTGCCGTCGCAACACTTCATCATCCTCCACAGTTGAGATCATCGTTAAGATCGATGTTGAGATCATCCAGGCTAAAATCCTCCACCGCTGCCACTCATCATCGATTCCCTCCCCCGACGCCAGACAACACCCGCAGACCACTCACCGACATCTTTGCCACCTCACTGCCGCACCACGACCTCGCTGAGACTCAGATCTCCTCCAGCAACACTCGCCAATGTTTCAAGAGCGTCGTCGCCCTCGTCAGATCCTCACTGACGACTCCCTGCCTTCCATCACCGCCGTCAAAAACCGCAGCCACCTGCAAGGTATAAAACCCTAACTTCAATCGAGGAAGGAGATTGGAGAAAGTGGGTCGTGGGTTTCACTACACAAACCTGAGTTCATTTCATTTCATGTTTAAGTTGTCAAACCCGATAACAACCCAGCCCGCTTCGCCAGACCTGACCTGGATCCGACCCGCACAGTCAGACCCGAGCTAGGCCATGCTAATGTCAGCGCAAAGCTGACATCATTGGCTCGACCCAAGCCGACGAGCCGCACCCGAACCGCCGCTAACGTCAGCTGACGAAGCCGCCGCTGACGTCGACGGAGTCGTTTGCTGGCGTCATTAACTATTGTTCGCCGTCACTGTTCGTGCAGCTCAACAACAATACATTATTATGGAGTCCATTTCAGGTTCATTCGGAGTTCGATTCGAGTTCCGTCTGAAATATTGAATCCGCAGCTAAGTCTCAAAGATACTAAGAAGATTTCACAGTTTTTGTGCAACAGAGAAGTAAAGATTCTTTGGGGTAACTTCTGAGCTTATGCACTAAATTCTTCTCATGAGCTTTTACTTTTATGGTAAATATATAAATAATGATTGTGTTGACAAGTATGTTGAACGGGCTATATTTGAGGTTGTCCCTTTTTTGGGGGTTTAATGTTCGTTATGGATATTAAGCTAGGAAAAGCGATCTTGAAGATTTCTTTAGTTATTTCTCTCTAACAACTGAGGAAAAATATCGTTATGCCAGACTTAAGTTGGATGGAGAAGCTTATTATTACTGGAGAGATAACCAAAGATTATGTCGATATCGGTTTATCTTACAAGGCCTTCTTTGTTCTCGGTATATTCCACCTGTTCATTCATCTGAGCCAGAATGCACAGAGCTCAATGTTGAGCAAGAGCTCGGGCCTGAAATCCAACCAATCACCGATCCTTTCACTGCAAAGGTTGAGGCAGATCCAGAGCCTTCAGTCATTGTCAGAAGTTGTTGCCGAGTTAGTGTCATTGCAAGAAGAAACTACTTCTCAACCCACAGAGATGGAAGAGCCTCTTATTGAGGTTTTTGTAGATCGCTCAGCGAAGCCTACCATAGAGCTATTGTCATCTTCACAAGCAATTAGGGTACCATTGTCTCGAGAACGCCTGACACATACGACCCTCTGCAGATTTTTCTACAGCAGACAGGTTTACAGGAAATCAAGCTCCTTATGGTGCAGAGTACAATCGGTTCAATCTTCAGAGGAGATGACTTGCCTCGGCATGCTGCATGTATCTTGCTCAAGTTACCATTAGTTGCAGCCAGTTTGTCACGGAAACCAATTCGACTTCCACTTCCACCACTGTGGTTCAGATATGATACAATGATGTCGATTACACGACCTTCACCATGGCCTGATTGATGCGAGATGTGGTTCAGTTCTTCTCGATCGTGCATGTTATCTAGTTACCGTTGCATTCACCGGAGATGAATGCTTTTAAGCCGGGGAGAATGATAGGGATCACTCTAGTTTTAATTTCTTTAGTTCTTTATTTGTGTTATTTATTTTACTAGTGTTTTAGTCCAACATTGATTATGGTGGGAGTGTACTCTTTGTATGGGCCTATTTAAGGCAAAGTGATGTAGTTGTTTAGAGAGACTATGTATTTGATTATGAAAACTTTGTTTAGCATGCTGATTTGCTATTCAACCTGCTTCGCATGATAATGTGTTTAGCAATTTAAATCTCTTTGCATGCTAATGTGTGAGAGTGGGTGATAGATCACCTGGGTGCTGAGGACCGAATTAATCTTTATTCAATCTATCAATTTTATATTTATTTCCCTTTTATTAGTTATGCATCACCCAATCTTAGTGCAACCCGTATGGTCCTAGGTCCCAAAGCCTTAATAATTTATACGTCCATGAGTGAGTTTGGTGCATGAGTGCATGTGCATATCTATGTATATGACAATGTATCTGTGAACGGACATGGTTATTATTAAAAAGCACACGCTAATTTCCATAATATAGTTCATAGTTGTTGCAATCATTGACTGCCCCTGAAATAAAATGCAATTTCGGTCACTGAAGAACTAATTACTGGTAAACCAAAAATTTGCAACTTACACGATCCACAGTTCTTTGGTCCCAAGCATCACACCATATAGCAGCACAAGCCCAGTACCCAGCACAGGGATTATCTTCACAAACTTCAGGAAAGCCACCAGCCACGCTTGCCCAAGGGCCAGTAACAACTCCATCAATGTCACCACATTCAATGGTAAGATTGTCACACACACGAAAACTCAACTTTAAATCGTTCGCATCTGCAAAAGTAAATCTTGAAGCATCTCCCGAAATATCTTTCTGCCTTCCAAGAAATGTCTCCCAGAAACTAAAGCTTGGATACAGCCTCTTTATCCACAGGAGACGAAATAATATAGTTCAATTAGAAAAAAGAAAAGTCCGATAGAAACGTGAAAAGGAGGAAGCATTTTAAAGTTAGTATAAATTAAATCAAGCATGAGAGCAAACCTCAATAAGAGAAATTCTTTCTAATGTTTTCCACTCACGAGGTCTCAGGTTTCCATACTTTTTCATTTCCTCAGCAATTTGTTTCCGAAGTGATCTTCGAACTGTACCAAACAACAATTCTCTAAGGATGACTTCAACGTCTTCTCCAAGTCTTAACAGCGTCTCCACGGCTAATCCACTTTCTCCCTGTCAATCACAATACATTAGCTGGCATGACCACAAATACAAGATTTTTCCCAACTATTTAGGTTAGGCTACCTTATTGACAAAAAAGTGGATTCAGCTTCCTTATAAAAAGGACCACATGTACCTTAAGAAACAGGTCATAAGCAATTGCTCTTCCAATCTCGCTAATTTCACTGAAAGTATCATAAGGATCTTTCCCATGGTCTAATTCTTTCTGACGCATAAGATGCAGCTGAAGTACTGCTAACGGAAGACGACCTGAGTCTAAGGCGTCTTTAACCATTGCTTTTAAGTCAATATTATCCATTGACCAACGTGAAAGCATATTATTGGGGTTTTCAAGTGAAATTGTTTTCTTCCTCTGGGCAATACCTGCCTCATGAAACTCATGTGAATTTGCCTCACCAACAGCAGATTCTATGGGTGATAATGCAAGTTGCTTAGAATTATCAAATGCCAGATCAGATGCCATCAAGGATAGTTCTGCCTTGGCCTGAGCTTCTGAGGAATTTAGCAGCCCATGTGAAACGGAGTCCATGTTAGCAACCGGAAGGAGTGTATCATCTTGTGAAACATCTGCGTCCACCACATTGGTTGCATCTGTACCTGCTGCCAGCTATAAAAAGAAAAATTATTAGCACATGAATAAAGAAAGTGCAAATTTTCTTATAGTTTTAATCAGATGACAAATCATCAATCATACCGCTTGACCCAGCCTATGACTTTTTGAACTCAATCGGCTTTGGAGATTTCTAATAACCTCCAACAACCGAGCCATCTCACGTAGCCTTCTTGAGTTGTTAATTTCTTCATCAAAATTATGTTTTTCCCAGAGGGGCTGTACATAAGATATTCCCAAGTCCTCCTTGACACCATAAATGAGTTTTCCCTTTTTATGCTCTGCTAAACCATATCTACGAACCATTTTAGTGGCAAATGAAGCAGCAAATGCCAGCAGCCTGTATTTAACAGCTAGGTAAGACAAGTATAGATAGAGAAAGCAGCATAGATGAAGATCCAAATGTAATCATGACTCTGAAAGATTTTTTTTTTTTTTTAATGTCAATAAATGTCAAGAAGTGATCTAGAACTAAATTTTACTGGTTCAGAGAATCCACTACAGAACAGAAGACGTGCATATAAAAACATAAATAGTGAACACTATCACATAGCACTTACGAAAGAGGGTTGTGCTTTTTATTTTGAAGACCATGTCCCGCTCCTTTAAGGAGAATCTTTCTGGATCAGCCTTCTAGGAAGCAGAGTATCAGGCCGCACACTTTATCCTCCACACATATCAGGCAGGTATTTCTATAATTCTATAATTTCCTCATTGATTCCAGTAAGGGTATTTTTGTAAAATTAGAGTAAGGGCATTTCTATTATTCTATAACTTCCTCACTGGTTAATATAAATAAGAGTAACACCCTAATTAGGGTTGTGACATTTCTCTCTACCATAACATCGTATCAGAGAAATACATTTGGGCATTGTAATCTACCTCCAACTTCTCCTCATCACTTTACGCTCTTGTCATCAACAAATACCTTTTTTATGCTAATTTTTTGAGACTTATTTGAGTTCACCTTTTCATATGAAGGATCTTAGTCTTTTTAAGATATTTCTTGGGATAGAGGTAGCTCGGTCAAAGGAAGATCTTTCTTTGTCTCCAAAGAAGTATCGCTTTGATTTTGTTGGAGGAAACACCCATGTTAGGATATTGACACTCCCATGGATCCCAATATTAATTTTGATGAGAATTTGGAGAGCCTCTTGTTGCTCTTGACTGACACAAGGGAGATTGATTGGTAAGCTAAATTATCATAATGTGACTCGAAGTGGTATAACCTTTGTTGTGGGTGTATTAAGTCAATACATGCAGTGTTTGTATTAGCATCTTTGGATTGTCGTTTGTCAACTCATGTGGTATTTCAAGGGTACTCCAAGTGAAGAATTGTATTATCGACCCTCTGTTTGGATATTGAGGGTTACCTATGCTGACTGGGCTTGCAATCTTCTTGATAGATGATCTATTAGTAATTACTGAACCTCTATTGGAGGTAATTTGGTGATGCAGATGAATAAGAAGCAAAGTTCGTTACTCGATATAGCGCTAAAGCAGAGTACAAAGTTGTGGCTCTTTCCACTTAAGAGATGATGTGGGGTGAATCTCTTCTGCATGAGATGGGTGTCCTCTGTGAGACCATCACATATATTGTCACAATCAGGTTTTCATGAGATGAAAGCATATTGAGGGTGACTATCAAGTTATCAAAGTCATGGTGATGCAACATATAATAGTCACTTTGTTTGTTCTATAGTGCTCGGCTTGGTGATATTTTTACTAGGCTTTGTTTTGACGGGGTTTTTCTCTTGTAGAAGTTAGGCATGATGATATGTATGCTCCAACTTGAGGAGTATTAGAGTAAGAAAGGGTGTTTCCATAATATTAGAGTGAGAAAGAATATTTCTGTATTTCTGTAATTTTCTCAGATATATAAATAAGAGCAACAGCCTAGTTAAGGTTGTGATATTTTCTCTCTACCATAACAGCATATATTGTGACAAGCAATATAGTTTATCTTTATACAAACAGAAAAATGCCACCTGCACATGCAAATGTTGATGTACGCACGCATACACATTCTTTTTAAGAGCATAACATTTTTAATTCATTAACAATTGAATTTCTAAAAGGAATCAACAAAGTCTCTTGTGCAAAGAGGTCATACCTAGATGCCAGAGCTACTTCACTATCACTTCCAACTTTGAAGAATATCCGGTAAACAGAAGTAAACAATAATCGCAATATGCCTTCCTCTGCCAGATTGATGTCCACAAGCATATCCAAAGATCTGTTTGTCCATTATGAAAGCAATTTCAGAGCGAACAGTTGGAACTAATACATTCACCATAGAAGTAATGAACTTTTCACAACATTCAAATTCAACCAAAGATTCAAAAGCACAAAACCATAAGTGAGCATTTTAATGGCATTGATGCACAGCTAAAAGCATCCATGATAAGCCAGCAAATGCACAAATTCTTATAAATCATATGGTATATGGTTGAAATCTACGAGAGAGCCAGCAAGATTAAGATGAATTTTATTAGTGACATATATTGTACATTAGCAAATATTTATCAATAAGTAGCCAGACAGGATGTGTTCGAGATGCCCAGCAAGTATGGAAGAAAACAGATCCACATATGTTCAACCATATGAATATACTGATTTAGATAATATATCTCTGACCACAACCTGTTCAGGCAGCTCCAAAACTGTCGGGATACAGGTTAGATGTCTTAAATTTTGGATATGCAGAAATTTGTATTAGCTGCCATGTAAATTATCTCTCTATTTTCTACAAATTGTTTGCAAATCCTGGTTTTGGTATCTGAAGCCACAATTTTTGTTTAAAACAAGTTATTTTGAGGGGAGTTTCATGCGGAATATTCTGCTTCAGATGATATACAATGAGAAAGAGTCGTTTAGTAGAAACATTTTAACCCAGTTTCAAATATGTTTTGTGGAGTTTTATAAAACAAAATTTGTGATAGAAATCATAACTCTTTAACGTAAAGGTCATCAAGTTTGTGAAATTTTATACATAAGATGGCTCTTCCTCATTTCCAATAACTCCAAGTTAATCATAATATTTTCATGTCCAAACAATATCCACATCTGCAGTTACATTCCAGAAACTCGATATTAAAGTTAAATGCCCGTGTACCTCTCTTAACAGTAAGGCCAATAATCATCATTCAGTTGCATCAGTATGTATGAAAAGTGTGCATTCATGTACATAAGCATACTTTCGCTTGCACTCAATCAGTTTGCAGCTCATTGCCCTTGCGGAGATAAAAATCAAAAATGAATTATGCATAATGATATCGCATAAACATTGCTCCACAGACCTAATAAAATTAGCGTACACTATCTGAATATACCAACAGACGAAGAAATAAAATGCAAGATGGATCTATGACAACCTTTACGGTCCTATTAAGTTCCATGAGCTCAAGTGTGTATCAAGATTAACCTCATATCCTTGATATAAAGTGTTGGTGCAAGTGCTTATATACAGAGTCACAGACAATTGTCTTCTGTTCGTCTCTCTTCTCCCTCGTTCGCAAACCCTAACCTCAAAAAACCCACCTCTCTGCACGATTTAAAACCCATTCCCAGAATTAAACCCAATTCTCCATCATCCTCTTTCCCCTCCTCCACCAAATTTCTCTCTCATGGCCTCCCCCCCCCCCCCCCCAAAACAATTTCCAAACCTTAACTCCAAATTATACCCAACCCTGCACCTCCACTTCCCTTTTCTCCTTCCCAAACCCGAATCTGAAAACCCAATCCCTCATCTCATCTCATCCTCCAAGTATCTTCTTACTCCCTATTTTCCCTCATCTCAAACCTTAGCGAACTTAACCCAATCCATTGCCGCGACCTCTTCTCTCTTGTTATTAAACCAAACCTCCCCCTCCTCCTTTTTTCCCTTCATCCTACATTTCAATTCATCTAATGCAATAAGGGTAAAAGTGTTATTTCCCAATTCCACGTCAACAGAGTACAACAACTAAGCCATATGTCCCAAGTATTAGGGGCAGGCAACATGAACCAAAAGAGAATTACGCCGGATCGGGCACATGGATCAACTTTCTCCACTCATTCCTATCGAGCAATATGCCTTCACTAAGACCTTTAGCCTCTATATCTTGCCGTGTTACCTCCATCCATATTTTCTTCGATCCCCCCTGCGCTCTTTTAACTTGCCATAAATTGATACGCTCTACTCGCCAGACTGGCGCGTTTGTAGGTCTACGTCGCACATGACCAAACCATCGTAGGCGGTTTTCTCTCATCTTCTCTTCTATAGAGGCTACACCTATCTTAATACGAATATTCTCATTTCTCACCTTATCTCTCCGCGTATTACCACACATCCAACGAGCTCCAACGAAGCATGTGCATCTCTGCTACACTCATCTTATGAGCATGATGTCTCTTTATAGCCCAATATTCTGTGTCATATAACAAAGCTGGCCTAATAGTAGTCTGATAAAACTTTCCCTTCAGCCATAACGGAATGTTACGATCATATAAAACTCCTGATGTGCTCCTCCATTTCAACCAGCCAGCTTGGATCCTATGGTTGACATCACTATCAATCTCCCCATCCTTTTGGATAATAGAACCAAAGTACTTAAAATGACTGCTCATCGGTATTTCTTGTCCATCTAATCTCACAGTACTATAATCTCGGATTCTCTGTTTACTGAATTTACACTCCATATATTCAATTTGGCCCTACTTAATCTAAAACCTCGAGATTCTAGAGTTTACCTCCATAACTCCAATTTGGCATTTACCCCTACTCTCGTCTCATCGACTAGGACAATATCATCAGCAAATAACATACACCATGGTAACTCATCTTGAATAGCTCTAGTAAGCTCATCCATCACTATGACAAATAAGAATGGACTCAATGCAGATCCTTGATGCAATCCAATTGTGATAGAAAAGTCACTTGTTATGCCTCCACAAGTTTTGACATTTGTCACTACTCCATCGTACATATCCTTGATTATGTCAATATATTTGATGGGGACTCCCTTTTTCATCAATGTCCACCATAATACCTCTCTTGGCACCTTATCGTAAGCTTTTTCTAAATCAATAAAGATCATATGCAAATTTCTCTTCCTCTCTCGAAATCGCTCTATAAGTCAACGAAGCAAATGAATAGCCTCTGTTGTCGATCGCCCCGGCATGAACCCAAACTGGTTCTCTGATATTGTAAGATTCTGCCTTAACCTGTGTTTAATTACCCTTTCCCAGAGCTTCATGGTGTGACACATAAGTTTTATTCCACGATAGTTTGAACAACTCTGGATATCACCCTTGTTCTTATAGAGAGGTACTAAGGTACTCTTCCTCCACTCATTAGACATCTTTTTAGTTAGACAGATCTTGTTAAAGAGATTTGTCAGCCATCTCACACCCACCTCTCCTAAGCATCTCCATACCTCAATAGGAATTTCATCTGGGCCAACTGCTTTCCTTGACTTCATCCTCTTTAAGGCCTCTTTAACTTCAGATTCGCTAATTCTGCGCATATAACTATGATTCATATCCTGACACTGAATGATAAGGTCATCCAAGTCTTGGGTAGAATTACCATTGAACAATCTGTCAAAATACTCTCTCCATTTTTCTTTGATTTCTTCATCTTGAACTAAAACCTTCTAATCCTCATCTTTGACACACCTCACAGTACATAAGTCTCTTCTTTCTCTCGCTTCTATATATATCCTTTTCAACCTCTTTGGTGTCCAACTTTTCATACACTTCTTTGTACATTTTAGCTCTTGCATTCTGAACAGCTTTCTTAGCCTCCTTAGCTAGCTTATACATCTCAAAACTCACTCCATCACAATTTTTTTCAAATCTCTATAAGAGTCTCGTTTGATCTTAATGGCAGCTTTTACCTTATTCCACCATGATGTGTCCTTACATGGTGCAGCACCACCCCGTGACTCACCAAGTACATCTTTAACTACTATTTTAATGCAGCTAGCAATTTTGTTTCATGTTGTATTGGGATCATCTTGGGCTTTCCAATCTGCTTCATGTACTACTCGATTTACAAAAACTCCTTGGTTACTTTCTTTTACCCGCCACCACTTATCTAATCTACGTTTAATCTTTCTTAATTTCCTTCTAATCCGAATATCTAAAATTAAGAGTCTATGTTGGGTTACTACACTCTCACCCGGTACTACCTTACAATCCATACAACAACCTCTATCTACTTTTCTATTTAAAAAGAAATCTATTTGGCTCGCACTTGATCCACTTCTAAAAGTGATCAAGTGAGACTCTCTCTTCCTAAACCAAGTATTCGCTAAGAACAAATCATATAACAAAGCAAAATCTAGAATCGAGTTTACCTGTTTCATTTCCTTCCCCAAAACTAAATCCTCCATGTACACTATCAAACTCATAACGACTAGTTCCTACATGCCCATTGAGGTCACCGCTTATGAAAAGCTTTTCTCTAATGGGTATGTCTTGCACAATCTCATCTAAATCCTCCCAAAATTGACGTTCACTGGACTCATCAAGTCCTGTTTGTGGTGCATAGACACTAATAACATTAAAAATCTCCCCACCTAAAATAAGTTTAACTAGTAAAAACCTATCACACTTTCTCCTAACCTCCACGTAAACAGAGTAACGAAAAAAAATGGAGGAGGTTAACTGATAAGGAAAATGTGACATGAAAAGTTATAAATGCTGAAAAAATAGCGCTTGCAGGTCTACCATCCTTGTTAAACAGCTCTGCACCAATGTCCAACATAAATTGATGGATACTCCCCTTTCCTCAATAGTTTTGAGTCACTATTTTGTCCTTGTCCACGTGCCTTGTGAAGTAGCATGTTGATCTCAAACCAAGTGTCATCCTAACCAGATGCATCAATATGATCTATATAGATCAATCAGCCACCTCAGTCTGAAGTTCGCTCAATACTGCATAATGATTCTGAATCCAACAATGTATGGTCCCATTACATTAGGCATCTGACAATCTGACATTGTCACTATACTCAAAATTAAACACACAAAATATAAGTTCTTTTACAATGTCGACTCTGGCTAATATTATAAAATCTACAAAAATATTGTCCTTTTGATAATGAGAATCTCATCCTAGTATCCTCAAGAACAAGAATCTGCTGGTTTTTTGAAAACTTGCAGTACACTTGCCTTGAAGGAAGTTCAGTTTCAGACTTCAAGTGTGCTTCTTCTTTTTCAGGAGGGGTAATATTGCCACTTGCACCTACTTTACTCTTAATATTTCCAGAATTTAAAAATTCTAGACGAGATCATCATATGGGTAATGATTTTGAGTCCCTTCTTTCAGTATTAATATTGGAAGCTTCAACTATTTCAACAATTTCAGATCAAAATATAAAATTTGTCGGTCTAGGCAGTTTTTTTTTAAAAAAAATTAATAAAGGTTACCAAAAAATAGTAAAGACATTAGCAATGTTTTGACATGTTATCTTTTGGAATAGTTGGTGAAGTTTCAATTAGATCGCAATGGAATAAGCTTATATATGTTTGTGATTGTTGATACCTCATAAATTTTCAAAGTGATGTGAAATTTGAATACTTATGTTTGAATGACTTGCTCATGAAGTTTCAAATGATCATAGAGATCAAGTTTCTATGTGCTTCTTTTTTTCCTTTTTCCTACTTTTGCTTTTTCTGAAATTAACGATCTTCAAATACAAGATAATACTTAAGCTAAGCAAAAACTGATAAACTTAGCAACTAAATTCTATAGAATGATATACTAAGTTTATGAAAGTTTATGTCAACTAGGATAATTTTTCAGGTATTAATCTTCCCCGAAGTTTGGGTTATTATTATTTTTAATAGTTAATTAGTTTTCTTAATTATATATTAATTTAATACTAACTTAAGTTAATTTATTTTGAATATACCTGGGAAGTTTTCAGCGTCAGACAATAAGACGTTTTAACTCCTTTTTCTTGTAAGTTTTAAGTTAATCTTAATGTCTTGATCATGAAATTCACCAATAACTCTAAATCAACTTTATATACGCTTCTCTTTTACCTTTTATTGTTAATGTTAAATTAACAATCTTCAAAGACAAACTACTACCAAAGAAGTTGATCAAAGTGACATACATAGAACTAGCACTCTATGATACACTAAGTTTACAAGAATTTATGTTAATCTGATAAAAAATTTAGTTATTAATCTTCCCCTAAAATTTCAAGTTATTATTATTTCAAAGTTAGTTTTCTTGACTTTACAGAAATACTAATATAATGCTAATTTTAAGTTAAGTTATTTTAATCATGTAGAGAAACAAAACCTATAAAGCATATCTTATTAGAGAGATATCATCGTTATATATAAAGAATACAAACGGGTATTGTGTTATGGGTAACGTAAACCCAATAACCCAATTAACTTATTATCTAAACTAACACTCCTCTCAAGTTGGAGCATAGATATCTAACATGCCAGCTTGTTACATAAGTTAGAAAACACTTGGAGTGAGACAGCTTTGGAGAGAAGATCTGCTAACTGCTTCGACGAAAGTGTGAACTGGAAGGTAACCATCTTCTTGGTCCAAGCATCTCTGACGAAATGACAGTCAATCTCAATGTGCTTGATTCTTTCATGAAATAAAAAATTCTGAGCAATATAGATAGCAGACTAATTATCACAATGTACAGGCATTAGTCCACACTGTCGAAAATCAAGCTCCATTAGTACATTCTTTAACTAAACTATCTCACATGCAGTATGAGCCATGGCTCTATACTCTGCTTCTGCACTTGAGTAAGATACAGTATTTTATTTCTTACTCCTCCAAGTCACAAAATTTCCTTCAACAAAGGTACAGTATCCAGTAGTAAACTTCATGTTTCCTCGGTCACCAACATAATCTGAATCAAAGTATCCAAATAAGGGCATTCTATTAATTAGATGACAGACACTTAATACAGCATCAGACCACAAATATTTGAAAACACTCATGTATCATCATGATCCTGGCAACACCCAGAATATGCCTATGCTTGTATTCAGCAACTACATTTTGTTGGGTGTATGAGAGCAGGATGTATGATGAATAATTCCATTTTTGGAACAGAAAGTAGAAACATTATTTTTGACATACTCTAAGGCATTGTCAGTACGAAGTATACGAATAGTAGTAGAAAACTGATTTTTTATCACATTAGAGAAAAACTCAATAACAGTGGACACTTCTGACCTCTCTTTTAGTAAGTATAGCCAAAACATGTGAGAGAAGTCGTCAACAAAAAGCAAAAAATATCTAAATACTTTAATGGAAGGTACACGACTAGGACCCCAGATATCTATCTGAGTGGACTAACTCAAACACGGAACTACTGCGATCATTGACTTGACTCTGATAGGTAGCAAGATGATATTTTCCTAACTCACAAAACTCACAACCTAAGGAGGACACAAAAAATGTAATAGGAACTACGGACCAAAGCTTTTGTACAGATAGATGACCCAAGCGCCAGTGCCAGAGTAGAACTTGATCAGGTTGATCAACAACCAAGCCAGTAAAGGTCACCCTGTCATCCAAATAATACATGTCTCCTCTCTCATGCCCCGAACCAATCCTCCTCCCAGTCGATAGGTCCTCAAACATACAATGAGAAGAAAAAAAAGTTATTTTGTAGTTATTATGTTTGGTAAACTGATTAATAGATAATAGAAAATTTGGGAACAAATAAGAAATCAGTAAGAGTTAAAGATGGAATAGCTTGAACTACCCCATTGCCTAATACAGAGGACTGGATACCATCAGCAATATTAACCAGAGGAAATTTATTGAAAATATTTAATGAAACAAATTTCTGTTTAATACATGTTATGTGGGATGAGGCTTCTAGATTTAATATCCAAGACCTGAGAGGAGAGGCATTATAGGCACTCATACCTGAAGAAGATGCATGAGTCGCTGACTGATTGTTCTGAGAGAACTCGAACTGACGTAGTCTATCATACTCCTCTTGTGATAGTACTACAGTGGGAGATACAGCTGTACCAGAATGAGTCACTGTGAAAACATGAGCATAGGTGCTATCACCAGAGAGAGTAATATCAGTATCAGCTAGTTGTGCCCATTCAGGGCACGGTTCAAAGTCTCGGCCGAGTCGGAGACGAGTCGGCCGAGTCGTATCCGTCTCAGCCCGCTCCGAGACGAGTCCGAGTCACGAGTCGGTCGACTCAACTTAGAGGAGACCGACTCGACTGAGAATCGGAGTTGACTCGGTCGACTCGACATTATGATGATGATTTTGTGCCTCATCGCAATTCAATGTGGAAATAACTACATTAGTATGTATTTATGAATGTAGTTTGTGCAATTTACTATGTTGTGCATGTATTTTGATATGCTTCTACCGACGACGCGTGTATATATGTTTTCGCTTTATGTTTAGTGTGCTAGGTGATATATTTTGGACATGTGATACATGAATGTGGATGTCTACATTTTTTTAAAATTTGTCGTAATTTTTTCAGAATTTTTTGAATTTTCTATGTAGCGTTTTGCGCGTATCGCTCGATACCGATCCGAGTCGCCAACACCGATCCGTCTCAGTGCCCGCCAAGTCGGCGGCCGAGACCGCGACTGTGAACTATGATTCAGGGTGACCAAATTTCTCCCAACACTTTTCAAAGATGTGATTACTCCTTCCACAATGCTTACATAGCCTGGCCCCTTATCACTAACAGTTAGTCTAGCACCAGAGGAACCACGGTCTTCTCCAAATAAGCCATGTCCTCTTACAAAATCACATCTGCAACCAGAGCCACGACCTCTACCATGTCCGAGGGCCATGGTGGACTGCTCAATCGATATGCAATTATCACATCAACTCCAGTAGAAATGTGTATAACTCCTAGAGAATGTGGCAGTTAAAGTAGGAACATTATCTCCTCTCAGAATCTGACCCCGCAAATAGGATGGAAGAGATGAACTCAAGTCAGACAAGAACTTTAACAGTGTGAGATCTTGACAGTATCCCCGCAGTGTCGCAGCATCAGTGACAGCATGCTAATGCATTTCTAACTCATCAATCAAACCCTTAAGTTCTCTATAAAACTCGGGAACAGATTTATTTCACTGCCTGAGTTTAAACAGGCACTCATAGATCTCAAAAACCCTTGACGGATTCTTTTCATTCTCATAACATCACCTTCAAGGTATCCAACATCTCCTTAGCAGTGATCAGAAACATGACACTACTACTAATCTTCATTTTCAGACTGTTTAGAAGCCATGTCATCACACACTTGTCACCAGACAACCATGTTGCATAAGTGAGATCAGTTGCAGCCGGCGAAGACTGAAAAAGATGAGCCAACTTGTTTTGAGCACCAATAAATATGCGAAAAGTTTGTGCCCATCATAAGTAGTTAAGAGGCATTCAACTTTACGGTAGTCCCCAAAACAGTCTTGGGTACAGCAGTCTCGACGATCGGAGAGAAGATCAGAGTGGAGGAAGAACTTGTATCATCCAATGTCTGAGCCAATCAAAAAGAAATACTGACTAAATTACCAGAAGAATGCAATGACAATCAGATCAGAATCACAAGGAGCAATTAAGAAGCAGATCAGATCATAAACATCATCAGAGAACACAGTTGATGTATCATGAAGTAGCAAGGCTCAGAAATAGCCAGGAAAGGTTCGTATATAGCCTGGGAAGGCTTGGCAGAGGTCGATCTAGTCCGCGAAGGACTACAGCGGCAGCAACAGCCTCGGCGAAGTCTATGAAGACTATAAAAAGCCATGAAAGGCTAGTGGCAACTAGATCTAGCATTAACAACAAGTAAACAAGCAAAATAGAAACCAACGGCGGTAGTAAAAAACTCAACAATACCTCAGGGCAGCAGTCAGGAGGCACGAGAAGCCTCGCAGATCATCAGTGAAGCCTCGCAGGACTTCAACGATGCTCAAGGATGTCGTTGTTAGAGGCAGGGGCCCCTGTTAAAGGCTCTGTTGAGCCTGTTAAGCCTCAGGGAGGCTCAGGAAGGTCCGGTAGGACGTGTCTGTAGTTGGGGAGGTCCAATTAGACTTTTCCTTCAAGTGGTGAGGTTCGGCTGGACCCAGATATGCTGCTGGACCCTTCCTGCAGTTGCAGAAAGGACGGTGGAGGAGAAAAAAAGGAAGAGGAAGAGAAGGAGATGCGGCAGCAGGGCTTGGGAGGGGCCGCAATCAGGTCTGGAGAGGAAAAAAAGAAAGAAAAGAAAGATTAAAAGATGACTGCTAGGGTTTTATATGCTTTGATACCATGTAAAGAAACAAAACCCTAGAAAGCATATCTTATTAGAGAGATCATGTGTGGACAACGGAACGAAGATATGAAAAATCTTTCATCATTGGAGAAGACATGCCAACTCAACATAATTCCAGTAGTTCTACTAGCATTAGAATTTCTAGTTTCTATTTCTTGTATTTTTATTTTTAGTGATCTGATTTGCAATAGGATTACTAGTTCCTTTTTTATGCATTTTTCTCTTTTTTTTTAGACTTTTGATTTTTTAGGAGTTGAATTATGTAATCTAAATAGAAGTAGAAGAGTACAATTTTGTAGCCTATATAAAGACCCCAATGTATTCACTTTTTCAATGATCAATCAATGAATTACTATGAAAAAATTTCCTCAAATTTGTATGAGTTGTGATCTTTCACAAATCTCTCTTTGTGTGTAAAACTCTAGAGAAACCCTAGGTTAGTTGTGTGAAATCCTAACTAGCCTATTCCCTTTCTCTTCTCTTTCTCCCTCTTTCAAGCCCTAATTCTATTTTCATCCCCACTTCAAAACCCTAGATAAATTAATCTCATATCTTTTTCTCCATCTCCAAGAAAAGAATTAGAAAAACAGTATCGCTACAGTATCCGCTACAGTACCCTGCTACAGTATCGCCGCTGCTATAATAAAAATAGATTCGTTAAAGCATTCAAGGTTCATTTTCAAACTGTATCTCTCTCATCCGGAGTCCAAATCACACGGTTTGAAGCATGGCATTCGTAAAGACGATCTCTACACATCTACAGTTATCACAAAGACACTGAGATCACATATGATTCTCAGTAGGTACGTTCCTAACCTTAATCAGTAATTTTTTGTCTGATATTTAATATCTGAATTTTTATCGATTTAACTGATGTCCACAAATGTGAGATTGTGTGTATCTGCTTCCCTTTAGTTCCATAGTTTCTTCATTGATAGTAGAATTTTTTGCATGCATAATATAAATATGTTATTTATTCTTGAATTGATATTAATTAGTCTATGCATGTTATTTCATCAACAGTTTGCTAGATTATTAGTTTTAATCCTTTCCTACCAACGATCATTTCATGTTGGTGAAGCGTAACTTGAGTGTTTTATTGCTGATTTTCACACACACATACATGTTTCACATCAGATCATCTCTATATATATAGAGAATAAAAATGAATATTGGGTTATGGGTAGTGTAAACTCAATAACCCAATTAACTTATTATCTAAACTAACAAATCAAACTTAGCTAACAACAAACTAGGCTTTAGTGTTGAGAGTCAGATGGTTTACCTTAATTCTTTTTGCTAAGTTTTAAGTTACATCTGTAATTCTAATTTTATTACTAATTATTAATAATGATTAATAAATAAAAAAAACATGTTAATATAGTTTTTTGACCTAGTAATCTCATTTTGAATTTCATTAACCATATAAGCATGTAGCCATAACCATAATGGTGAAACATATGCTACATTGTTGATTTGAGATGTGTCCACGGAAATTTCCCTGTTCAATAAATAAGCAAGATAACATAATGCAAGGGGTGCAGAAGCAAATAAGAGAACAAAATTTGTATTTTTCTTTTGCATAAGTTAAAGGGGTTGAGTGCAGTCCCATGACCTTCTGCGACTCTAAGTTAACTGGGTCAAGATGGTAACCTGGACATGTTTAACTTAAATCGCTTTTAAAATTAATGTTTGTAACCATTAAAGTTGTCTCATTTACCCATTCTGCAACTAAACTCATGCAAACGCACACCATTAAAGTTTTTGAAGTTGAGGATCTTGTTTTTGAATTTCCCAAAAAAATGTAAAACCCTAACTTTGTTATGTTACCTCCCAGGTGGTAGCAAGAATTTTTGTCTCGTATCACGTGGAAACAACCCAAATTTTCCAAATCAATAAAAAAACAGCAAGAACAAATCTCTATACTCTGTCACGAACGCAAGATAATATGATGTCTTTTGACTCGGGTACCTCAACTCTGATCCCACCAGCTGATATTTATCAATATCGTTCGATATTTCAAATCTTGCAACATCCAAAATGTATTCCTCTATCAAGATTGGAAAACATACAGCACAAAGTAAAATGAAATATAAGTTTATGATGTCAAATTGAATCAATCAGGTTCTTAGAAAGCTACAATATCATCCTTTCATCACCTTTCAATGTATGTCTATAATGAAGACAAAGCTACAATATCATCCTTTCATCACCTTTCAATGTATGTCTATAATGAAGACAATATCAAGTAAAGCATGAAATGGAAGCCGAGTTCGTAGAAGAAATTATAAATTATATAATGGAGCATGTATGATTTAGCTAATCATTTAATAGAAGATAAACAGAATAAGCCATTTATTTTCTCGATCAAAAAACAATAAAAACTAATTTTTCAAAAAAAAAATACAGGGTAGAAAGTAAAAAAATGATTAACTTATGCTGAAATCTCTACAAAATGCAGTCAGAAAGAGAAGCTTATGAGAGCCATGAATTACCACATTCTAACAGGCCATTTTTTAGTACCTTAACCCAAAATATGGTCAACTTTATTGGCGTTAGTTCACAAACTCGTGAAGCTGCTAAACTAAAGACAAGGTTTGAACATTTTATTACTAAAGCACTTTTAGCATCAATAACATGGAAAAGTTCATAACAGACAAAATTTACAAAATAGTCTTAAGTTGTGGGACACCCTTCAAACAAGTGTATTTCATTTAAGATTTTAGTTCCAGTCAGCAGACGGCTTTCTTTTTATCTCTCAGAAGAATAACGACTAAAAAGAAAGAAAGATGGGGATAAGAATCTCACTTTTCTATCTCATCAGATTTTAAGTAGTGTAGTGCCAACTGCATCCGACGAACCCGAGCAATTTTCAAGTCCCATCCTGCAATGATACTGTCAGTCATCCCCAATCTTAGAAATACATCATGACTGATGGAAAAAAATGTATATTGACCTTGAATGGTTTTATAGACCTTTATATAATTGAACTAGATGGACAAGTATGTTAGATGAAGACAGTATATAGGAGAAAAACATTTGTAGAGATAAATTTGCGATCATTCAATTCAAAGTCCAAATTTTATATCAATGACTAACTCAACTGAATGTGTTTATAAGGTCCGCTATAGTCACAAAAAGTCCACTGAGAACTATACTATAAATCTTAAAACTAATATGGGACTCCTCGTCTCTAAGTGTACTGCCATGGTACTGCAAGAATGTGCTTCATACATGGCATATGCAGCCCAGTTAACCACTCCAAGCCCAAGCCAAGCGCCTAGACGACGCAAATAGCCAGCTGACAGTGTCTATTATCTAATTGTCTACATTTTTGCCAGCGAGATATTCGCACCACTGATTCCCTTAGGGAACAATTGCTGCTCCTCACACTCTTCGGCAACAGCTATCAGAAACAGGTGGGGGAGCTCAGAGGTAGCAGCAATCAGCAGTTTTTCTTTTCTTTTGCATTCTGTTCTGAAATCTGAAAATTCCCACCCGCTACCCACCCTCTTGTTCTTCCCTCCCTCTTGTTCTTCCCTTTGTTCAGCTTGCTTCTACTACAAATGTTTTTCGCCAACTGTTGTGCCTCTAATGCTCTTCTTTTTTTTTTTCCCATCTAGTGATGTTTAGGCCTGCTTGCCGCTGACTTCTTCATTCTTTTCCATTATACAACAACCTCTGCAGTGTTAGCCTGTCTCCAGAGTCTCCTTTCCTCCCTCCCCCCATCTTGCTCCTGCTACTACTTTTTCCTCCTCTTTTCTGAACTCTTTAACATAATACATATTTTATACAATTTTTCGTTAAAAACTGAATTTCTCCTTAGAAACAAAAAGTAAATCTTTGAGGGGGAAAAAATCCCAAAATCCACTATTTTTATTTGACATTTAATTTAAAATGAAAGATGAGAGACTTTTCTAAAAGGAACTGCACAATCTAGTAAATCGAATTTCTACAGCATCACAGTCGCAATAATACATTCCACATAGTTCCACGTAGTAATTCTCATAATACTGTATGGTGATTTGGCAATTTTAACCATTTAATGTTGTCCTGCATAAAAATTGGACTTAAGTACAAAAACCAATTTTGGACAAGAACAATATGCAACAATAAGCATGCTAAAGCACTAATATATTTTAGCTGCATATAAGAGTAAAAAAAGAATACAGAAAACATTTCCTCAAAAAATCAAATGAAGAGCATGCAACTGAAACTCGATACATAATACTGGAACTTTGGCATGACTTACCACACTTAACAATTTCTTAATACTATATTTCTTTTAAGTCTTTATGAATCTGTTAAACTTCGAGTGTTCCTTGCCCACTTGACTTTATATAGGGTTAGCATAAACTCCAAGATTAGTTTTCTCTCCCGTATACTAATAGGTTCTTTGAAAGGCCCCCCTTTCTACTAAACATCTATCTCAATAGGTGGTTCTGTGAGAAGTACCTGTCTTGTATTAAATTGATATCTGATCTTTTAATGAATATACTAAGGTTCCGTTTAGCAATGGTTGGAGTTAGCTCAAGAATTAGCTCAACCTTTTAACTCTTGCCAAACGGTAAAAAATGACCAATAGTTAGATAGTAATGATGAGGTGTGGAGTTAGCTTGAAACAACACAAAAAAACACATTGAAAACCCCCAACTCTCTTAAACTCAGGAGTTGCTAATTCCATCAAAACCTTGGAATTAGCCTCTCTTTCTTTCTCTCTATCTCAATTTCTAACTCTTGCTAATTCTAGCACCAATCAAATGACCAAAAAAAGGTAATTCCTAACTACTTATTTCTCTTCATCCAAGACATTAAATTCTAACTAACTCCAGTAGCCAAACACAAACTAAGAATGCAAAAGTTCAGTGCCAATTCCATCAGCTTTTGATGCATAAAAGTGTAAATGGAAGGTTAGATTGATTTAAAGAATACAAAATATGTTACTACACAAGGCAAAGTTCTCGAAATTAATATTTCATAATTGCCAAAGAGGCAAGATTGCTCACAAAGTCTAAAGTTGGGCTAATCTAGGAAGTGATATGCCACCCACAACTAATGAGTGGTTCACAGTGCCCCATATCACATTAGGAAGAGCTTAAGAAGCATAGTATATGCAATAGTGTCAATAGCGACTACCTAATAGTGATTAGGTTTGGTCTAATAATGCCTTTGCCACCTGCAGCAACAGCGGGCGAGAGAAGGATTTTTTGAATTGCCAAGGCTCAAGTCCCACCAGCCTAACTACTATCTCCACTTTCCGCCAACATCACCATATTTGTTCCTCTGTCCGCTTCTCTTTTCTTCCCTCCACCTCCCTCTCCTTGTAAGCTCTCCTATGTCTTCTTTAAGTAAGTCTCACCAATGACCTCCATCTATTGTTCTTATCATCTTTTGTCCTGTCCTATTTTTTATTTTGTTTTGCTTCTATTCTCCTCTTCACTCCTCATCTCTATTCTCCTCCTCAATTCATTGTCTTCCCTCCTCTGCAATCTTTTAATCCCTCCATAGTTGTGTCCTCTGTCCTGTTGTTCTCTTCCTCACTCATCATCTCATTTTATTCCATTCTTATCACTTCCTCCATTTTCTCCTTCCAACTCTTTTCTTTTGTCTCTTTCAAACATGAAATAGTCCATGTGGTGTTTGTGTTTTGATTGAAGTGAATGGGGGTACAACTATCCATTGCCTAGGCATTAAGTTTTGTTGTAGCGGGGTCATCTTAATATCTTATAGCTATAAACCGTAGCTCATCCTCGTTCTAAGCCTATGCCCATCAAGATGGGATCTGCTATTGAGCAAGACTCCAAGGATTTAAAAGAGCCTTGCAATCGACTGTTGACCTTACCCTTCATAATTAGTGTCAATTTCCTCTCTAAGAAAACTATGGACAAGAGAAGGCCTTTCCAAGTTACCATATTTAAGGCTAATTATTCTCTTAAACTTAAAAAAATGTCATTTATGTAAGGAAGTGCATTCAACTCTAAGGCACACATAAAGCCAAGAGTAAACAAAATGCATTTCCCTAAACCTCTGAACTTAAATGTTAAAAAGTCATTTACATTATCCATTTGCCCTTTTTACCTCCAACTTTGTGTGTACACTTCCTTCCAACCCTACCCTTTTATCTTTCACCAAACAACCGCAGCACCCAGTCAGCAGACCACTCTGTACACAGGTGGCAATTGAGATAACCAAAGAGCACTAGACAACTTGGCTGGATGAAATATCAAACATTGGCTTTGAACACATCTAAGAGGTATCTCTCTTAGGATGAGACATTTGAAGAAACTTTGGTATTTACCATTCCGCATCAATATGTGATAATTACATTGCGTCAAATGTCAAGAATTACCTGCCTCATATGCATGCACACAGTGAGAGGACTAGAAATTCGCGCTAAGGCCAGTGTCAGAAACACTTTACCCATTTCAAGCGTAATCTAAAAGACCTGCTCAATCATAAGGTTGAAACAATTAATATAGCAAGCATTCTACTTTTTTCCCAGCCGTTATCATGACAGCTGAAGGTTTCTAGACTGATACCTATTTTAAGATATGAAATAAGAAAATTATGAAACTTCAATCAAACAAATAGTTATCAAAGTATTCTAGATTTCTCCAGCATTTTGTCCAATATTTAGGTTTTTTAGATATATATACCCCGAAAACTTACCTATTTAGAAATTTAGCCCCAAATTATTGGTATTGCTTATTTATCCCCCAAATCAGCTTATATCCAATTAAATACCCCTCCATTGCTCTAATAGAATAAAAGAGAATATTCTTTTTGTGGTGTGAAGTCTTAAGTCTTACGATTTTTTTTGTAAAATCCCAACTCTACCCTTCAATTTCTCTCTTCCTGCTGCTTCTAGTTTTCCTGGTTGCAGCCATTTCCTTTTGGAATTCATAGAGTTCCAAATCCAATTTAAAACCGACAAACCCAAAAGCAGAGGGTAAACTGCAGGCAACCCCCTTGAAATTTCCATGTAAACAAGAGAGAATCACCAAGACAAATAGAGACCTAAAGAGAAGCAGAATGAGTGCAACATTTTCTTTTCTTTTCCTTTTCTTCCCTTCCTTTTCCTTTTGATTATGGGGGGTGGGGGGGGGGAATGGACAAGCAGAAGAGAGCAAGAAAGGGAAAGGGCCAAGAAATAGTAACAACACCAACACACAAATTTGAAACAGAAACCCCATATAGAAAAAGGATCAATAACAGATTTGAGGTAGAAATTAACAAACATCATCATCATGGCAATCCCATGAGAAAAATATCTACACGCACGCACTCACACACGCAAGAGCACAGAGAGAGAAGGGGGGAGAGACCTTTGCACGTGAAAAAAGATGAGAGATGCCAACCAAGATTGGAACATAGATGGCAGCATGATCGGGTTTGATTTTTTCAGTACTAAACAGTGTTGTTAGAGGCGATCGAGGCGATGCGCCTCAGGCGCGAGGCGAAGCGAGGCGCAACAATGCGCCCCGCATCACAAGCGAAGCCAGTACGAGGCACAAGCGCCCGAATGCGCCTCGTGTGCGCCCCGCAAGGCGCGAGGCGATCGCCTCTATGCGCTTATTATTTGTGGGGCGGGTCGGGTTACAATCTGCTAATTTAGTGGGTAAAACCGACCGCTTATGTTAGATAAGAAGAAAAATGAAAAAATCAACCTTTTTACTGCAGGCGAACCGATCTAGGCAGAGGGCCCCCGCATTCGTCGTTGTCGACTTCATCACTGTCGCCTTCGTCGTCGTCGCAGGTATGCACTTTTCTCCACTCCAGTTCAAATCTCTCTTGATCTCTCTCTGTCTATCCTCTCTCAGAGACAGAGATCTCTCATCTCTGAGAGAGAAGAGAGATAGAGAGAAATTAAGAGAGAGAGAAGGGGGGAGAGAGTGGAGAGGAGAAAGAGGTCAGGAGAGAGAGAAAGAACGAGAGATAGATCTATCTCTGATGCATTTTTAGCTAAATTTTAGTAGATTTTTAGTGTAAATTTTTAATACATTTTTGTGTGCATTTTTCAATATCTTGGAATACAAAAAAAAAAGAATACATCCATATTAGCCTCACTGAAGTATGTGCCTCACTGAATACATCCATAAACATCAATGCAAAGAAAATAATACATCCATACAAAGAAAAAATCCATAATACATCATACATAGAAAAGAATACATTCATAATACATTCATACAAAAAGAAAAAATATGCGTCTTATTGAAGTGAGGCGATCGCCTCGCCTTGCGCTTTGCGCTTCGTGTGCGCTAGATCCTTGCGCCTCACACTGCGCCTCACGCCTCGATAACACTGGTACTAAAGAGAGAGGAGGGGGTATTTTAGTCATCTACAGTCTTCTCTGTCAATTCTCTAATAGAAATTAATGTGGGGGTATTTTAATTGGGATGTAAGCTGTTTTGGGGGGTTAAATTTCTAAATAGGTAAGATTTAGAGGGTATATATCTAAAAAAGACTTTGTAGTATATCTATTGAAAAGGGTACAGTATCCTAGCAAACGAATCAAGAGAGCACTAACGTGCAAATCATAGAATTGTGCATTAATTATTGGATCACATTTTCCAACAAGTTAGTTCAACCATGCACTCTACAGGAAAAGCAAGCAACACAAGCTAGCCCTAGATCAGAACCTAAGCATCACACCATACTTTGCACAGTAGACCAACTTCAAGCTAAATATTTCAGATTATCCATACTGCCCAAATTTCAAACTTGAATATTCCCTTATTCTGGTAGCATGAGAAGTATGATACATATCTCAGCAAAAGCAATGTCAGTTGTATAACATAAGAATAACTAGTAAAAAAATAAGAAAATAAAACTTTTAGAGTAAAGGTCCAATTGGCAATGAAAAGCACATCAATACAGAATCAATCCTCACCGTTCGCCAAACAGATTAGTTCTGCTTCTTCAGGGCCTTCATATAGAAGGGTCCTATCCACAATCTCTATTTGCCAAGGCCTACCTAGCTCTTTAAATTCATCTGTCGCCAACAAAATTTTAATTTGACTTTCACCACCTGTGGTAGTATTTGGTTGCCAGTATCTGCTAGATTCTGCAGCCAAAATGCTCGATGAAACCGAAACTGATGGGAGAATGACAGAGAGACCATCTTGGGTCACCAAATACAAGCAACCATGGAAAGAGCATCCAATTGATTCTCCAGAGAGAGTAATTTCTCGTATAGACGCACAACTCTTGGACATGCAGCATATTTTCAGATCCCTATCATCAAGAGCTGGTGAAACTACATGTAAACTGGTGTGAACAATTTTGTAATTCTCCTGTTGTTCCCCGCTGCGACTTCTAACAAGCCGAGTGATTCCAAAGGGTGAAAAGCAAATAGAATCCTCTTTATTAAATCTGTCCAAAGGAGAAAAACTTTGCGCAAAGGAGCTGATGCGATTCCAGAATCCAGGTTAGATATTTTCCAACCATTTATCTGGGAAGTAGTAGTAAAACCACTCGCATGTGTATGGAGTAGGGTTTCTTTACCATCAGTATGGTGGTGCCCTTTAGTAAGCCTAGTGTGGTTTTTATTTGAAGGACCCTCAACAGACAGATCTGAAACATATAAACATGGGCAGGGAGAAAGATCAGAAAGCTGCTTCTGATAACCTATTTCACAACCAGCAACCTTCCAACCAGCCAACATGCCACAATTAGAGTACTTGTAAGAATGTTCCAAGTTTTAAAAATATCACACTTTTCAGAGATATATTCAGCAGCCCAAATTACATAAATAACTCCATATTCATCGATAACAGCAAGAAGGAAAGAATGAGAAACCACCATTAACCTTCTGAAAGTTCTAGCAGATAGAATGTCTTCAACACATGTTTCTCTTCCATGAACTTCATTGTTTTGATCAGCTTCCTGACTGGTTGTAGGAGCTGAATCTCTATTTACAGACAGCTTTGATTTACTGGTTGTAGGAGCTGAATCTCCATTTACAGACAGCTTTGATTTATTCAACCCGCAGCCAACATTCAAGTCTAGTCCGCAGCTTTTTAAAACATCAAAACGGGCAACAAGACCACCAGTTTTAGCACCCCAGATACAGATTAAACCTGTAGTATTAAGGCAGACTAGAAAATCTTCGGAAAACTGGAAATCTGCCCATTTTGGGCTTCGACCTGGACTGGGATATTGATCTTGAAGATCTATAGAACAAACCCACTGCAAACCCCACTGGTTTAGCATCATAACAACTACAAACACCTTGCCTGAATATCTAATATAGGCTTCACTGCTCTTGTCTGATGTGTTCTCTGGAAAATTCAATACCAAACCAATTAAATGATGTGAAGAGCTACTGAACACCCTTGAACACCTGAAGAGAATGCCTCCACTGCCAGATTCTATTGGAAAAGATGCATTACCCACTTGTCCAACCACGGTTTCATCACTTGAATTCTCCTTCTTTTCACATAAAGGAGTAGCACAAGAAAGAAACTTCAAGAAATTTAAAGTATTGTCATAAATGTCAAATGATACAACCTCTGCAGAATGCGGAAGTGACGATTTTGCAGGGTACCTGGCTGAATATTTACCATTAGACACAACAGTGTCCAGCTTGGTCAGGAAAGTGTGTAACCAATTTCTAGGAATGCTTCTACTAAATGAACCACCATCTCCAACTGCAGTGTTAGCACTTACACTTTCAGACGTTTCACAAGTCTTGTTTATGTCATTCAAATTTTCACAAGTTCTATGGGTAGATCCCCATTCCACCCACTTACCCTGCACAGCTTCACCCGTGGGTATTGATTCAAACACTTCATTTCTATTGGTATTACGAAAAGCATGAATTATAATTCCATTATCACCACACACAACAAGAATTTCTCTAAAAATAGAATCTTCAAATGGATTGTATGCATCGCCGCAGTGTCCCCAAGCCACTGACTTTACATCAGATATGACAGGATAATATTCAAATGCAGAAGAACTACCTCTATTTGGAAAAATAGCACCTTTTAGAGTTTCTTCAGCTTGCTTACTGCATTGAGCAATGCCCACCCAGTTTGGTCTACATGTAGTTGCTTGCTCTGGAGACTTTACTTCGTGAAGGTCTTCAGAATAAAACTTACCTGAGTCATCTTAGTTGTCAATAGAGGAAGAGTTTTTTTTATTATTATTACATAAAATGTGTGATATTGTAAGAAGCAAAATGGATTTCTTGGATGCATGAACAAAAGATAAAGAGAGATTATCAAATTACCAAAAAACAGAGGCAGTAACAAGGCTTCACACTGATATGAAAGCAACAGCAAGAAGTCCCTTGTTGGGGAGATAGAAGCTAGACAAAATTCTGATGGGTCAAGTTGAAACTGTGAGTGGCCCCATCTTTGCAACTGCAGTACAGCAGGGCCGTCTCCAACTCCACCACAGGAAGACATAAGCTGTCCACCTGATAAAAGAGAAAGTAGCCGTTGGTCTTTTTTTTTTTTTTTGCGGGTTTTTTTTTTTTTTTTTTTTTGGTTTTGGGGGGGGGGGGGGGGGGGGGGGGGGGGGGGGTGGGGGAGGGGAATTAAAATTGGCATAAGAAAATGCCAAATTAAACTGAAACAACGCATCCGTGCCCAAAGTTTGAAAATATTGTCCCTTACAACCACAAAGTCTCAAAAATGCTTCCCTGTGCAAAATTAGGAATTGCTTACCAATGTTATAATTCTATGGAATAGCACTGGACGTGTCCGAAAAATCCAAATGATAGTTTATAAAATTACAATATTTGTCTAAGAAGTTTTTACATTCATTGAATAGTTGCATAGTTTTTGTGTATCAAAGAAATTCAATTCAAAATGGGCACATTTTGAAACCTCATGGTATAAAAGAAAATCAGCAGAGTTTGGATACGGACCTATTCTTTCCAATCAACAAATATGTGGTTCCATACCTTAAATCAGATTGCATCTCAACATATTCAAATTAGCAAGTCAGCAATGGTTGACTAAAACTGCAAAATCTTCCATGATGCTCATCCATCATTACCGCACAAGTGAATCACAATGATTATCAGCAACACCCTTAATCAATAAGAAAATAGTGAAGACTCAAGTAAGTTATATGACTGATGCTTATATGATTCGAAGAAATTTTAGAAATTTTTACTAAACATCAGGAAAACTATAACTAAACAAACATGTGAATGACTACTTAGCAGACCAGAACTCGAAGGGGAAGAATCTTCCTATGACATTAACAGAGTGACATTACCATACTTCAACCTAACTTTACAGAGAATGCAATTTATTTTAAAACAATAAATAACAATAAGACAAGAATAGCAATGTGGTTCATTCACTTCTAAGCTCATTATAGAAGTTCATCCTCAATTGAAATTACTAACTGCCGCAAAATATTGTCTGTTAGATTAGCTGTAAGATAAAGAACTGAGACCAAAAGAAAAAATTGTTTATACAGGAATTCAGTTGGATTTTCCTTAATAACTAATGTAGAGATCTGTTAGATGAATAGTCTCTCCCCACCAAGTACTCTTCTTGGAAACCTCTCTTCTCCCTGGTCTATTCCTTACTCTCCACCCCTCCCCCAGGCACAACGCGCTTGTGCATATATGAGAAGGAAAGAGCAGAAACTTGAAGAACGTTAAATGTGACTGATAATCTAAGAGTCTTAATAAAGGACAATAAAGTTAAAATAAATGCAGTAATTTTCATAAACTATTTAATGAGAATCTTGTAGGAGAACACAAGGTAGAAGTAGAAAGTTTCAATTCATAGTAGGAACTACAGGAAGGTAGAAGGAAAGATATTTATATATCGCTTTCACTGATGTAAAAAGATGTAAAAAGATGTTGGATCCCAAGGAGATAATCTGGTGGGTTTTAGAAAAGAAATAAGTATTTAGAAAGTATATTGATATAATTAGAGATATGTAATATGGAGCATTAATTAGGGTGAGAACAACCGGAGGGAGACTAATGTCAAAGACCCATTCACTATCACCATAGATTGATGTCATGACATTTAATCCTTATCTCTTTGCACTAATTATGGATGAACTTATTTGGCATATTCTATTCATGATGAATGTGTTGTTGATGAGACTAAAAGGATCATTTCCAAGTAGAAAAGTGGAGAAAAAATCAGAAGGATTTAGTATTAGTAGACAAAAGGGAAATAAAATGAATGTAACTTAAACAAAAGTATGAGAAGAGCATATAGTGCAAATTAATGGTCAAGAAATTCCTTAAAGTAGCCGCAAAGAATCAAAGTCGGATGGTTGAGTGGAGAACTGTTAAGTTCCATGTGATTATAGAATACCCATAAAAATGAAGAAAAAATTCTATAGGACGGCTATAACACCAGCAATGCTTTATGTGTCATAAATGTTGTCCAGTTAAAAAACAACTATGCAAAAATGTGTAGCAAAAATAAGAATCATGAGATGGAAGAGACAGGATAAAAAATGAGTGCATATGAACAAAGTCAGAAGTTCCACCTATTAAAGGACCTTCTTTTGTCAATTTTTTCCTTTAACTTTTGCTGTGTAACTTCAAATTTTTTTAGTAAATACCGTTACTAACAGATTATTTTAACGTGATATTATAAGAAAGCTCTCCAGCACCAATTAAAAATCTAATATGGAAATTTGGGGCAGACCTCAAGGGTGTACCAAACATTCAAATCCTAGGAGTTGTAGCATGGAAAACATTACATTACCATAAACCTAATCAAACCGTCACATAGTGAAAGTATACATGTTCCATGATGTTTCCGCTCCATCCTAATGAACTGCATCTTCTGTGTGAACCTTCTCCAATAATTATATTACGTTCCATAAATTCTTAACCACCCTTAAAAGCAGGGGCAGAGCCACTTGGGGGCAATCAGGGGCAATTACCCCCACTAACTTTTAGAATTCTGCCACATATGTATGGTGTTTTGTACTTGGGACACTTGATCTCCAACTGATCTATTTCTAAAGGCAAGACATTGTAAATAACTAATAACAAAAATGAACATAATATCAGGACCCATAGAGAATCTCAATATATAGACATAAAAAATTCTCTCTAGCAATTAATCGTGGATCATACCTATTTAGCTAAATCTATATAAATATACAACCTAATGGTCCTACATTAAAACCTATATAGTCACTTAAATCTCAACCATCCAGTTACTCCTTAATTCTCAAAGAAAATCAATTCCTTTCTTGTTTCACTTTTATTTTCACAACGAGTCATGGTCAACCCCCTCAACCCCTCCCCCCGCCATCTCCCAAGCATTATGTTTCTCTTTTTCACCATCTCACATGACTAAAGAAAGATGACATTTTTTCGCTTGACGAAGAAAGGGGGGAAAAACAAGCAATCAAAGCCACCAAGGGATATTTTTATTTTTATTTGACCATATATTTACTCTCTTCTATGATTAGCTTTTTGACTTTTAAGAATCAATATCATACGAATATAACATTTTTCCTTTGAGACGGCATTTTCAGCAAAGAATATTAGAAAAAGTTGACTCTGAAATCGCATGGGAGATTAAGGATAAGGGATAACTTAATCACATTCATTGAAAAGGTTGTTTTGATATTTGTAAAATGATACAATCATCAAATGTTTTCAGAATATGAAACCACATCGAATTTTCTTGTAATGTTTTCCTTTTCTAATTGAACTTTATATTAAGGAAATTTGTAATTTAACCTTTTTGCTTTTGGAAGTAATGGATTTGCTGTACAATATTTTGCATCCTCTTGAAAAGTTTTATGTCTCTACCACTACTTAAAAGAAATTTGAGTCTCTTTCCTTGTTTTGTTTAATTGTGGTATTGCATAGTAACATCTCATACAGTGAATAATTTAATTTGTATGGAACTTGAAGTTATTAGCCTATTTATAGCACGCTAGTTGCATATCTTTGACCATAAGAAAACTGGAAGCTGCAATTTCTCATCCTCCAATTTCAAGATAAAATCGAAAGCACCTTCTTGAAGCTTGCAAAAAAGTATCACCATTGTCAATGGAAACCTTAGTAATCAGTTAAGATGTCTAGTCTTTCCTTCATGTACTCAACAAAATTTCACATTAAATATGAAGTGGTAAGAGGGATTTTCTTGTGGCTGCCTTACTTAAAGATAAAAAAGGCACCAGATACCAAATTGATGTAGCTTAAGATGCCTATGGTACAAAAAGATGTAAGAACCAGGATTTTCACAGCAAAAATTTTATAGATTTGGCAATGTGTTTGCTACCTGAGAACTCAAAGGTCTATTGAAATATAAGCTTGTTGGACTTGGACTTCAAAATTACAATTTGTCTGAAATATGAAATTGTCCAAAAACTGAACCCTGCAAATCTTACAGTGGTTCTACATTTGGGATGTTAAGATGGAATGGCTTAAAGATGCATAAGACGAGAATTCTATTTGTTCTAATATACAGCACTTAACAACATATCTACACTACTGAAAACCCAAATTTTGACAATATGCAGTCAATTATTAGCACATCGATACGCTGCCACATAAACATACACTGCATAAATGGTTGTGAGGCCAAATTATATTATGTGGGCGCCTGCCATCTCCACCTTCGAGACTCAAAATCCAATTCGTTTAACTTAACCCAATTGACCTCAGATTGTTCATCAAATTTTAGTTACCTAACATTCATAGTTTGCTATTAGTTAAATTAGTCGTTAAAAGTTAATGAAGGCATGTCTCGAATTTCCACTCTCACTACCCCATAGTTGTTGGTGGTCACCACTTAGGGTCTGTTTTGTTGTCGTAATTGGTCGTAAGTCGTAAGTCGTAATTGGTAAAGTCTTTTACAGTTGTAAATGAGTTACATGCATGTAAGTTTTACGGTGTTTGGTTGGTAATATAAAATTGTAAGTCGGAAAGTGTATTGTGTTTTATGATATTTGGTTGTTGTAATGTATAAGTTGTAAGTGGAAAAGTTGACCACAAAATTAACTATTTGGTGATTTAAAAATTTTTAGTATTGCAAATAAATACTAAATATGCTAAATATTTAAAAAAAATTAATATTAACATAAAAAAATAATACAAATTTGTATAACCACAAAATTAACTGTAAGTGAGTGATAATTTGGTTGCAAGTGAGTGGTAGTTGAGTTGCGTAAGTCTTTTACGAATTACGGTCCAAACAAACGCCGTAATTGTAAATAGGTTGTAAGTCATTTACGAATTACGGTCTTTTACGGCTTTAATATCCAAACAAACAGCCCCTTAACAGATTACTTGCAACTAAGTCAATATACTTTCCCACCCCAAAAAAAAAAAAAAAACCAAAGCTCATAGGATTTGTAATCAAGCTGTCATTTTTATTCATTTCAATAAGCTTTCTACTTTTTTTATGTACTTTTTTTCAAATTTATCGAATATTTTCTGATTTATGTTATTTTCCCGGCTTTACTGGTTTATTTTCTAATTGGCACTTACAGGATACAGAAATAATAAAATTATATAATATATATAATAAATAAAATAATGACAATAAGCCATAGGCCATGACATAAGACTGCAACGGGGCCGGGGGAGCGGGGGGCGTAATAGTTCCAACTGAGTATGTCATGGAGCATGAAAAAAAGTGAAATAAAATAAAATAAAATTAGAGTAACCCGTCTTCAAATTTCATCAAATTCGGCACTACAAACACGTGATCAGATCAAACAAAGCGATCGAAACCAGATCAATTAAGATGCAAAACCCTAGAAAAAGCAGTTTGCGCATGCAATTACATCGAATAAATCGGTCTAAATCACTCATACCCCAAAAATTGTTCAAACGACATACCTGGGAGTTTCGATGAAAAATTAGAGCACTTCCCAAAAACTAATCGCCGGTCCCGTCGAATTCGTCTTAGCCGTAGAGACGCGCGGGCGAGGGGGTTGGGGGGTGGACAACCGAGCGAGACAGAGAGTCAGAGGGATACAGCAGAGTGAGGTCCAGTTTGGATCTAGATATCAATCAACGGTTCGGATTAAAACTGTAGTTTGCGAGTTGCTTCGTTTGCGTGCAGGATCCGATGAGCCTTGGCCGCGAGTTTCCTATCCCGAGAATATTATAGAAGAGCGGAGATAGAGAGAGAGAGAGAGACAGACAGAGAGAGCGGAGGAAACAGAAATGAGAGACAAAATTATTGGGTGGGTAGGATGCAAAACAGTGTCTCACGCCCAATCCTCTACGATAAATTGTAGAGGGTCTCCTGTATAATATTATTATTATTATTATTATTATTTTAGTAGCAAATCCTTTTGTTTTATTGAGTTTTTACAGAAAATCATCCCGTTGTGTCTTTTCTTTTCCTTTCTTAGAGGAAATAAAGGTCATAGCCATATATAGTTTGGGATTTTTTTTTAAAACTTATATAAATAAATAATTATAAAAAAAACTCTCTAAAACTTAATCTCTAAAACAGACCTCGGATACGTTACTTCAACGCCACGTTGGATTTCTTCGCCAGCGTGGCGCTGGCAGGCGTGGAGGAGGAGGGTTCTTTTGGTTCAGGTTTTAGAAACTTGGAGATAAGTTTGAGCTCCTTGGATTCGGGTTTCAGAAACCCGAACGTAAAAACACATGGGGTCCTTGAGTTCGGATTTCAGAAACCTGAGCGCGAAATAGCAAAACTTACGTTCGGGTTTCTCAAACCCGAACCTGATCAGGTAAACAACTAACCGCACCCATTTTTAACTTACTTAAATTTCTTTTTACTTCCCTTTTCCACCCCGTATCATTATCAACAAACCCCTTCCCCCTCTCTCTCTCATGTGTCCTAGTCATCTCTTTTATCTCTCTCAAATCCGGACCCCTTTCTCTCTTTGGGCGACACCAACCCCCCCCCCCCCTCCCCCAGCTCTCTCTGGGCGAACTCCTCCCACAGGCTGTCTCTGTGGACGGACCCCCACCCAGCTCTCTCTAGGCGACCCCCCTACCCCCACCACCAGCACTCTCTGTGGACGGAACCCCGCCCGGGTCTTTCTCTGGGCGAACCCGCTCTCTCTCTCTGTGGACGGACATTAATCTGAGGTATAACGTCCATTTTTTAATTAGTTGTTTTACTAATGTAGTTGTTTTGTAATAAGTTTTAAGCAAGAATTGTGTGATAAAAATTATGTTATGTTAGTTGCTTGATATTTTTAAATTATGTTAGTTTGTTGTCCAATTTTTTAAATTAGTTGTTTTGCTAAATTAGATGTTTTGTTAGTTTTCCAATTATTTTTAAATTTGCGATAATTATATTGCTTGATAAAAAAAATAGGTGCAATGAATAATACGGAGGTGCCTATTTTTTGTTGGTTTAACGGTAAACTAATAATAGACCAGGAAAATAAGTCGATATATAACGCTGGAACAGTAAAACCAATGTTAGTGAGAAAGAAAACCACAAGGCTTGAATTGGTAGAGAAAATCCATCACATATTCAAAATTAATCCCAATGATTATCAGATTCAAATAACTTGCAAGTGGCCAATTCAACATGGATATTACCAAGCATTAGTCATTGCTGACGATTAAGACACACGTATTATGCTTCAGTTACTTGTCAGTGAATACCATACAAGTGAATACCATAGAGTTATACGTGGAGAAAGTTTTTATGAGCCATCATTTGCCTGAAGTTAAAGGAGAATTCTCTCGTATGCTCAATTTGAATAATGAGTCAACGGAATTCATGTCACCTGTACCACACATTCCACACATGGACATGTCGACATATGCTACGTAAGGACTCAGTTTTTCTCATTCAGACAATTAATTATGATCTAGTCATTTAATTGACAGAATTATAATGTTTTGCAATATGCCAATTGTTGCATCGAAGTTTGGCTATGATGCTAACATCCAAACATATTAAATTCTTCATGTCCTGATGACCTATCAGAGGCCCTGGCTGTTGCGCCCTGGCGGCGCGGCCCAGGTGGCGCAGAAGAAGACCGGTGCCAGTCGCCATCAGCGCCGGAGGCCAGGGGTGGTCGCCACCCCCGGCCACCCCAAGGAGGAGGGGGAGGTGATTAAGGGTAGTAGTGATGTTGGTGTTTGTGATTAAAAGGAGAAGATGAAGATGAAGATGGCGATAGAGTAGTTGGTATTGGAGATGGAGGAGAGGGAAAGGGTTGGGGAAGGAGATGGCCGGAGTGGCTGCCGATCATGGGTGGCGCCAGAGGAGGTGGCAGCTTTGGGCATGGGGATTGGGTTCGGTTGTTGGAGGAGAAGAGAGAGATAGAGAGATGAAATTGGAGGGTGTAGGAGTGAGAGAAAGGGATAGAGAGTGAGATTTGAGAGAAAATATGGGGGTTAAGAAGAGAGAGAGGATTTGGGAAGAGAAATAGGGGGAGTAATAGGATGCGGCCTGCGTTGGCCAGGGGAAGGAAAAGGAAATGAAAAAGAAAAAGAAAAAGAAAAAGAAAAGGAAACAAAAAGGAAAAACGAGAATATATTTTTGGGGTAGGTTGAGTGGTGAAGAAAAACAGGGAATAAAAGAAAATAAAAAAGAGAAAAAGAAAAAAAAGAGTGAATGAGAAGAAAAAAAGAGGGAGGAAAGAAAAAGAAAGAAAAGAAAAATGTATAAATAATACTCCGGATCTGGGAAAATCTCAAAAACACTAAAAATGTCAGAAAAACAGACTAATCCGAAAAGGTCTCAAAAATTTTTAAAAATAATAAATATTATTTTAAGGTACTTAGTGAAATCAGATTCAAAAAACTCAATCTCGTTTTTGAAATATAAAAAAAAATCTTGAAATCAACCATCGATATTGGTCTACACTGGCTCGGCGGGACTTTGATAAATTCTGAAAATCTCTTAAAACGCCTAGAGATGAAAAACATCATCCTAAGGAATAGTATGAAATCAGTTTTTAGAAATTCAATCTAGTGTTCAAACAAAAATCCTAGAATCTTTCAGAGGTACCAGTTGACACCAAATCCGGTCAAACTTCAATTAATTCAAAAAAATCTTTAAAAATGTATTAAAGTGAGAAAAGTGATTTTAAGAGATAATGTGAAAGCGGAATTCAGAAACTCAACTCCGTTAGTAAATTAAAAATCCTGAAATTGGCCAGTGATACGGTCGACACCGATTTTGAAGATTTTACAAATTAATTTGGGAAAAATTCAGAAAATCATGAAAAATCTGGAATATTGAAAAATGATGTTTAAAACTGAAACTGGTCAAATTTGACTACCAAAAAGATCAAGTCGAGTAATACATTAGGATTAGGTCCCCGGTTCAGACAAGGGCTAACTTTGAGTCCTCGAATCCATATCTAATGCAAAATGATCGCCTAAATATCATAAAAAAAACAAATACATGGAGTAAATCGAAAAATATGATCAAGAATCTGAATATGCAACTAAGTACATATTCCAGGAACGGGGTGTTACATTCTATCCACCTTACAAAAATTTCGTCCTCGAAATTTTGATAAGGGGAAAATGAACACAGAAAGGACAGGAACGATGATTATGCCAATTAAGATATGACTAACTAAGGATAATCTCACAACCGACTGATTAATAACTTTGGGCCTAGACATCTTCTGCACTTCTTGCCGTATAATTCTTCGGACGGTGCCATAAAATACAAATCTGATAACTGTTAGTAAAAGAATTCTGTTAGAAGAAGATAATTAAGAATCTGAATGCTCTGATTGGACTACCCGATCTTTCTGAAAGTAATAAGATAAACTGGATATAAGAAGAGTCCCTAAACTTCTCTGAAGACTTTAACAAGATTGCAATATGAATATTGTGTCTCTGTCTGATAAAAAATAATTGGAATACCGTGAGTTGAACTATCTCTCTCATACAATTATCTGCCTGAACTTATGTACACTAACCCATTCAGAATAATATAAAATAAGTTACTTCGGAACTGACTTTCACTGTCTGAATTCTGCTAAAATCGACGGAGATTACTCCCTTCAAATAGATGAGACCCCAAAAATATGATACTTACCCGTTCAAGACTCATACTTATTCTATGTGACATGAAGCTGTTCTCGGTGAAGACTTTGTACTAAGATTACTAGATATTCTATCTATTCTCTGTCATTCTAGAAGCATATCATAATATCATAGATAAAGAAAACCTGATAAACTGATCGCGGATACATAAATGAAGAACAACTGATAATAATGAGCTATGAATATTAGGCGTCAATATTTCTGAAAAGCATAACTAAGAACTCACAATAACTGCACGCTGAATGTTAACCCGAATGTAAATTAAATATCTAGCGAATACCCAAGTCTGACAATATTGGCCGAATAGATCGTCGAGAAATTATGACAAGCATGTTCAGACACAACAAGAAAACCTAGTGCATTAAATTCATGAAAACAAGTAAGGTGGGGGGAAATTCGGGGAACAGGGCTAGAGTGCTAAACACTGTCGAAACTAGCCACGAACGAAGCGAAACCTAGGTGGGGCTATTGCGTAACACAGCGTCAGGTGCTAAGCATTAGGGTGCGACGAAGCTAAAGTTCTGTAAGACTCGCACTTGGCGGAGCTCACGTGACAAAGCCAGTGCGTAACACATCGCTAAATGTTAAGCGCCAGGGTTTAGCAAAGCCCACACCTGATTGAGCTCGCATGGCTAGAACACAACTCTCGATTGGCGAGGCTAGCGGAGTACGTGACTCATCAAATCCATGAAGACTGCTAAGTATTGTGGCTCTGAGCTCAGTGAAGCCGATAAAAGAGATCATGATTGTTACTGGGATAATATAGAATATACAATAACTCTACTTGACAGAAGTTTTGAATCTGAAAATTTGTTTCCCACTGACACCCGTGTAGTAATGCGGTCTATCTGATTACCAACGTAATGACTACCTTACTTTCTGTACTGACCTTCATAGAATACACATATATATAATAGAATGTAGAGCCAAAGAACTGGCCAATATAAGATAATACGATGCACTATAATCGAGAGTGCCGGAATAGAGTGAGAACAATCACATCTGTCCTGCCGCTACCTCACTAGTCTACCCATATCTTAAGTTGGAATAAAGGCTACAAAAACCGAAATAGTAAAAAAGGAAGAAATAGAAATAACATGGAAAAGGAGAGGTGGACACAGAAAATCAAAGATTGATGATGATAGTGCAATAAGGTGGATATAATATAGAAAACTTACCAACTCAGGACATGATAAAATGGAGATAATATTTACAGTTGGTATCCTCAGGGTTCCTGTTCCACATATTAGGCACCCCTTCGTGTTTTTACTCCATTCAATATCTTAACCTCCTCTTCAGTAAATAATATGTTTGCCTCCTTCTGCCATCTGTCATAGCTCTTGGTTTCCTCTGTGCCTGAATATATGCTTATTTTTGGGGATAAAGTAAGGTTCCTCTGTCAGTAGGTCCTAGATTCTCTCCCAACAATGGTACTGGATGTGTTAATCGAATCGGTGCAGTGTTCTCTGCCTTCTTGGATGGACAGTCACTCTTCAAATGATCTTCGGACCCGCACACAAAACATAATTCATAAACTTTCCGGCAGTTGCGTTGTAAGTGCCTGGGCTTCAGGCAGCACCCACATATCATATGCTGAGGGTAAGGCTGGAGTGATTGCGTGGCTGGTGGGGTTTCCAAGGGCTTATCTGAGTCTTCATCTTCCATCAACTGAAAGGGTCTCTTAGCCGACTTCATCTACACCTTATATTAATTTTTTCATCTCTGGTTCCCGTTCTACCTCACGAGCGATGGTGAAAACTTGAGAATATGTCTTGGGCTGCTGGGGTGTTGGCCCAGAGGCCTTCCACTCTAGTTTTGATGATGATTAACTCATGTAGTTATAGTTTACTAATAATCTTGTGATATTTAGTTTCAGATATTTGAACAAGATATTAGTAGGTGATTAGCTTCAACAAAGGTGTTTTTGGAGTTTTCACATGGTGATTCAAGAGCTCGAGCGTCAAAGTTCATATCTAGCACTCGGTTGGAGTCAAGCTCGGTGGATCACGTTTGGATCGAGTCAACTTGGAGACGGCGTTCTACAAGAAGGCTTCGTTTTGTTTAGTTAAGATTTGGTTTAGATCATATGTAAAGATTAGATAGTGTGATATACTCAAGTTCACAACACACACACTAGTTTAAAGTTTCATGTTTGTTGGTTTTCGGTTTTTGGTTTAACCGATCATGGTTTTCATGAATAGATAGTATCAAAACAAGTTTACATGGTTTAATATATATAGATTTGATATATATATATATATATATATATATATATATATATATATATATATATGCTTCATCTATTAAAAAACTTATTTTGATAGGCTATTCATGTATTTGAGTTTTGTATTTAGACAAAACCTATTTTTAGATTTAATGTCAAAAACATAGATATAATTCATTACATGTATATTGGATTCAATCCATATACTATATGCTTCAAAGTTGTTTAAATATCATGTTTTTGTATTTACATGAGTTTTGAAAAAATCGGATTTCCATTTCAAAAATCCTAGTTTTGGAAAATACGGTTTTTGGTTTAAAGCAAATTTTCTATCTCACAAAAATGGTTCAAATAGTTTGAAATATGTGTTGAATTTTTTCACACATGTTTGTATTTCAAAGATAATACAAGAACTGAATTTTCTGGAATTTATGAGATTTTATGGGATTTATTTGATAATAAAAAGCCAAGTTTTTAATCTTGAAAAATACCTGCCAGGCTCTGGCGGTCGACCGGGACGGTCGACCGGACTAGTAGTCGATCGACCGACCCGGTCGACCGATGTGCACGAGACATGCACAAAGGCCAAGTGATTGGCCGGTCGACCGAGCGGGTCGACCGACTGAAGTCAGCCCACTCTCGGGTGCGGCCGATCGACCGGGTGGTCGACCGTTCACTTTGGCCCGATCGACCGGGCGGTCGACCGGCCAGAGAGCAGTTGCTCTCTAGATCCGGCACGGTCGACCGGGCGGTCAACCGGAGGGCTCAACGGTCAAAATGTGACCGTTGGCCGGTCAACCGGAAGGTCAAAACTGACCTTATCTGGCTGCCAACGGATATATTTTCAAATGGCTATATAAATAGGTTTTCTCTTGGCTGTTTGACACAAGTTTTTGAAAGGCTTTAATTCTGATCTCTATAAAGTTTTAGCTGCAATTGAAAAGAGAGTTTTGGACTTTAAAGTTTACATTTGATTTGGTGTTTTTCTAGGGTTTGAAAAATCAAAGAAAAGTGATTTTGGGAAAATGTTTTTGGTTCATCTTCTTCATCCTTATTTCTTGTTTTCCCAAGGATTTTCTTTGAGTATTTATTTTCCATTCCTTTTGGTTTTTTCTCACACTTGAGCTTATCATTCTATCCTATCTATAGGATCTTTGTTTTGTGAGAAAGAATTGGTTTGTGGTCTTTGTGATCACCAAGTTGTAAACCCTCCTTTATTTGTGTTGATATCCCTCTTAATGAAGAGGTGATCATTGGAGTGATGGCTTTATGCCTATCCCTCATTTGTGAGGTTGATCTTTGTGTGGCTTTGTGCTTATCCCTCATTTGTGAGGTTGATCCTTATTTGGCTTTGTGCCTTGCCTCTAAGTGTAGAGGTTGTATTTATTGGAGAGAGGAGTGGTGTACTCCCAATTGTAATTGCCCCAAATCCTCAGTGGAGGTTCCCTGTGTGAAAGTCCTGTGTGGACGAGTTAGTGGAAATCCTTCTGTGTGAAGGCGGGGACGTAGAGCTGGGTGCTCGAACCTCGAAACATATCTTGGTGTTTGCATTTGATCCACTTTCTCTAACTCTCTCTTTTATTGTGCCTTGCATCATTCATATTGTCATATCATTCTTATATGCTTGGTTGTGTTTATGTGCGTGCTTCACTTGTGTTTAACCAAAGAGAGCTTCATATAACACCTCAACTCTTATCCAGAAGAATCAGGAGGAGTTAGTCCAGAGCCCTTCACCGGGAATTCGGTTACACTCATTGGTTATACGAAGTGTGTTGCAATTAAGTTCTAATTTCCGCATTTTGTTCATTAGATTAGCCGTACACCTATTCACCCCCTCTAGATGTACTTTCAATTGGTATTAGAGCCTACGCTCTTGATATTAGGTTTAACCACCTAGGAGTGTGATCTTGATTGCTAATCTACATTTGCATTTGCACACATATAGTTTGCACTCATGGATAGCCCTCCCATGTTTGATATCTCTAGACTTGATATATGGAAGGTTGTGATGAGTTGTCATTTAAAAGCCCTAGGTTACAAAGTTTTCCTTGTCATTACCAAGGAATCCTACCTTAGTGATAGCAAGCATATAGAGGCCAATGCACAAGCCTTAAAGGCACTTAGAGCATCTATTGATAAGAAACATTTACATGTGTTTTCTCATTATGATTCCGCTTTTACAGTGTAGAACATTTTGACATCTCCGAGCTACAAATGATTATCAATAAGAAGAGGAAATCTAGTCGAGACGAGTCCGACGAACGTTGCTTCATGGTCCAAGGGAATGACTCCCTTGAGGTACATTCGGATACTCAACTAGATGTTAGTACTAGTTCTTATTGTAATGAGTGTATGGATGCACATGCCTTAAATAATGAACTAGCTAAAAATTATGAAAATTTGATTTCAAAATATAAAATTTTGAAAAAAGGATAGCTTTGAATTAAAGAAGAAAATAAAAATTTATCTTCTAGACTTGAGATTACTTTGCCAGAAAGGGATGAGATTTCAAGTGAGCGTAACTCACTTAAATCCCAACTTGATCTTGCCCTAAATGAAAACAAAATTTTGAAAAATAAAAATGATTGTAATGAAGTTTTGAAGAAAAATGAAGTTATATCTTCAAAACTTGATTTTGTTGTAAAAGAAAATGATTCTTTAAAAAACAAATTATTTCTATTTCAAAGGATTTGGATTTGATGTCTAATGAAAACATTTCTTTGAAAAATGATATTGATACACATATTTGCCATGCTAGTGTAGCTTCACATTCTAGCTCATCTATTGCATGCACCTCTTCTACAATTGAAAATGATATATCTATACTTAAGAAGAGTGTTGATTGTTTGGGCTCCACTTTGAGCCATTGTGCCATGAACCACTCACGGTTGGAATCTATGTTTCGAAAGAAACAAGTTCCTCCTATGCATGCATACAAACCACGACATACACATGCTCCTCACGTTCACACTCATCACACAATGTATGCTCATGTGTACACTTGTACATATTGTGGACGTAAGGGCCACCTTGCTAAATTTTTTTTTTAATAAGATACATGATTCAAATTTAGCAAATAAGTTTATTTGAGTTAGGAAAGGAGCTAACTCCCATGGACCCAAAAGAGTATGGGTACCAAAGACCACTCCTATTCTATTTGATGTAGGTGTGGGCTCTCACTTAACGTGAGAGTGATGGTGCCTTAAGGTGGATGCGTTCCGAACTTAATGGTGACAATTTGGATGCATCACTTTCAAAGGGAGTTTGGTGGGAGGACCACCTTGGTTTGGAGACATGGAGAGTTGCCCTCGTGTTTTGGTAACCATCTCTTACTCATCATTTATGTTTGCATACTTTTAGATCATTCATTTATAACATGTCTTGTTTTAATGCTCATTATGCCATATGCCATGCTTATTAGACTATTGACATACATGTATAGCATTTGAGATCACCCATGTTTATATGAACCCATATTTTGAGTTCTCTCCATAGTATAGTTATTATGTATATCATAGCTCTAATTCATGGGCATTTGCCATAATGATCATATGAGTTTTGTTTTGATTTCTATGCTTCATGTTTTGATTATACGTTTAGATGTTTGTTTTCATTAAGACTTGAGTATATACTTGTACAACTAGTGAGCCACAAATAGATTATTTCATGTTTGTGCATAAATGCTCATTTGTACTCATTAATGTACTAGTATAGCCTAGTTTTGATGATTCATGTATTTAACTTGTATTCCCATATTGTACATTGAAATCACCTAGAGGGGGGGTGAATAGGTGATAGTGCTAATCTAGAAACTAAATGCGGAAGCTAAAACAAATTTGCAACACACTTAATACAATCAACAAGTGTAGCCGAATTCCCCGTGAAGGGCTGTTGACTAACTCCTCTTGATTCCCCTAAATAAGGATTCCCCTAGATAAGGGTTGAGGTACTATATGAAGCTCTTGTGGTTAAGTACAAATGAGGCACACACAAACAATCCAAGCATATAAGGATAAGCAATATGAATCAAATGCAAGACAAATGCAAGCAATAAGAAATGAATGAATGAATGATGCTTTGCACAAATAAAAGAGAGAGAGGGTTTAGAGGCAATGGATCAAGCGCAAACACAATGATATGTTCCGAGGTTCGAGCCCCTAGCTCTACGTCCCCGCCTTCACCGAGAAGGATTTCTAATCCACTATACTCCCACCGAGGGAACCTCCACCGAGGAGGATTTGTACAACTGGGAGTACCGAACTCCTCTCTCAACACCACTACCTCCACCTAGGCAATACAACCACAATCCACCTCCACCGAAGAGGGATAGGCCCGTAGCCAAACAACCAAACTCAATCACCTCTACCGAAGAGGGATACAAACCAATACCACTCTGATCAACCTCTACCAAGAGGGATACAACAAATAAGGAGGGTTTACAACTTGGAGGCTTAAACAACCTCAAACACTTCTCTTTTTCCACAAACAAAGATCCTAATAGACTAGGATAGAATGATAAGCTCAAGTGTAGAAAACTAGTGTTTTGATCAAAGAAAATCTCTTGGGAAAAATACCAAATGGATATAGAAGTTTTAGATCAAAAACAAATTCCCAAAAACTAATTTTCTTTGAAATGAACAAAACACTTTAAAACAAATAAATGAATCTTTTTGGCACTTAAACTCTTTTGAAAACTTATTTTAAACACCAAGAAAGGAGAGAAATTTTAGCTCTGAAAAACTTGGCCAAAATCCCAAAGAAATGGGGTTTATATAGGCCAAACAGAAAACTAGCCGTTAGGCTGATCTGTCAGCCTGATAGGCTTGCGGTCGACCGTTCATTTCCAATAAAATCTAGTAAAAATCCCCAAAAATAGTTTTATCATTTTGCATTGATATATAAATTTGTGATAAACATTTCAACTCAAATATCAAGCATATGAAACCATTTTTGTGTTTTATCATTTTTATCAAAAACCAAACATGTATTTTATCAAACTTGAATTTTTCAATACATGAATAGGAAAGTCAAAATAAGTTTGTTTAAAAGTTAAGCATGCATGTATAGAATGAAACTACTATACATAAACCAATTAAACTTGTTTTGATCAACTATTCATGAAAACAAATATTGGTTAAGCCAAAAACGAAAAACCAATATCCAAACATAAAACGTGTGTGTTGTGCACTTGAGCATATCAACTATTCTAAGCTTTACAAATGGATCTAAAACACACTAAACTCTATGATACCTAAGTCTTCTTGTAATACCCGTTCTTGGAATACGTACTTAGTTGCGTGTTCGAATTTTCGATCGTATTTTTCGAATTATTTTCTGTATTTATTCTGTATCATGAATTTCCTATACGATTATTTTATATTGGATTTGGATTCGTGGACTCGGAGTCAGCCCTAGTCTGAGCCGAGGGCCCGATCATAGTATATTCTTCGATTTGGTATTTCTGACATGTAGAATTGACCGATTTCAGTTTTAATGTTATTTTTCAATATATTAGATTTTCTGTGATTTTCTGGATTTTTCTCGGATTAATTTGAATTTCTTCAAAACCGGTGTCGGCCAGTGCCGCTGACCGATTCCCGGATTTTTAATTCTCAAACGGTTTAGAATTTCATAATGGTTCTTTAGACTTTATTTCTCGGAATCATATTTTCTGTCTATATTCTTTTTCTGAGAATTTTATGATTTTATGGAAATTCTTTCGGAGTCGGTAAATCACTGATTCCGGGATTTTTAATTTTAAAACCATACGGTATTTCTTCGAACGGATTTCACTATTGGTCTTTATATATTATTCTTGATTTTTGGTTAAATTTTCAGATCATTCCGAGATACTGGAATTTCGGGCATTTTTCCAATTATTGCAAATTCCAATTTCCACCAAAATTGCCACCTCATTTCCCACTCACCCTTCACCTAACCCCACTCATTCTCTCTCCTTCCCATGGCCGGCCAAGTGGCCTTGTGAGGGACACCTCACCTCCCTTTTTGCAAGAAAACCCCTTGCATCTATCCTTTTTGCACCCACTTCACAAAATCCCCATCATATTTATTCATTTCCTTTTGCAAATCACCCTTTTCTCTTCCACTTCAACAAGAGAGAAACTCTCTCCAAAATCCCTCTTCTTCCTCCACCAAACCCTAACCCAAAGAACTCCCCTAAACTCTTCCACCTCCATCTCAAGACTTCAAGGATTCATCAAGGGCTTCATCAAAGAACTCCACCTTCAACCACAACATCAAGATCAACCTCCTCCACTTCAAGCTTCAACAACACTTGGTGGATTGAAGCCATCATCTTCTCCATTTGATCAAGCCTCCAATTGGACCCATCCTAGTGAGTACCTTACTCACCAAGACCTAGATAACTTTCTCTTTACTTGTAATGGAAATTCTTACACACTAGTATCTTAAAAATCCCATCTTTAGGTCACCAAAACTCAAATCCAACCCCCCATGTGCATATACTTACTCACTAGGCTAGACCATCTTCTAGTGTACTTGTATTGGTAGATCAGGTCCCCTCATACCATAAAAATCCTATCTTTGGACCATTAAACCGAACCCCATAAAAATCTGATTTTTCTGACCTAACAGCAGCAGGTTCCCGAGGATCGGTCGACCGGCAGTCGACCGATCACTCGACCGATGTTCACAACGTGCACAGCTTTGAGCTGGCGGTCGACCGGCAGTCGACCGCTGACTCGACCGGCCTTAGGAATTAGGTGGACCAGTCGACCGGCAGTCGACCGGCCAAAACCTGGAGCTCACGGCTTCTTCCCGGTCGACCGACAGTCGACCGCTGACTCGACCGTTAGTTATATCCCCCAGTCGACCGGCAGTCGACCGGAGGTCGACCGACAGCTTAATTCTGGGCCAGAATTTCTGACTTTTCCCTTTCTGATTTTGATCCTACCCTGAATACTTATATGATGTTTTAGTCTTGTTTTATGCTTCATACTTGTACTGCACAACATGTTACACGATGGATCTTATGCTTGGATCATACGAATGTATCTTGTACCTAACGAACTATTACTCGTAGTACATCACCTCTAGCCACTTCACCTTATCATGCTTATGTATGTCCATGCAATTACTTGTTTTATTTTATGAGTGTACCCTGCCATGATATTATAGCTTCCTTGTCCTATAGCATGCGTGGCAAACCCTTCGAGGTCGTTGAACCCTAAGTTGATCTATGTTTCCATTTGCCTTACCTTAACATAGCTATGTTAATTATTTATTTTCTTTTAACACATGTATATCACATGACACCTAACACGTACTCACTTGACCAACTGGCATGCCACCACCTTGTTAGACCCGATTGTTATGTCATGATTGACCCGGCCCATTCTACATTTATTGTTATGTTTATTGCTTGTTAGACCTCACCACTTTGTCATGCTATCCCTTAAACCAAGCATGATACACTTGACTTTATGATTATCTTATTTGCGGGAACCCTGCCTTGTTTTATGGAACTAAGTGCCACATGGAACAAAGTGCCACACCCACGGTGGGGGCCACCTCTTGAAACCCATGGGGGCCACCTCTAGAATCCACTCCCTCAGAACAAAGTGTCACATGGAACAAAGTGCCACACCTCACGGTGGGGGCCACCTCTTGAAACCCATGGGGGCCACCTCTTGAATCTGAAGGGCCAATACTGTCATGTTCACTTTCCCGTAAACTGATAATCCTTAATAAACTACAACTTGTATGGGGTATGGGTGGAAGTGATGGATGCGGAATGATACCTTGCTTATAGTAGGTGGATGATATATGGTAGATTACTGTTAGTGGGACCTCGGGCCCACACTAGATGACTGTTAGTGGGACTTTGGGCCCACATCCTGAGTACTGTTAGGGGGACATTGGGCCTCCAAAACCGGTTCCAGGTGTATGGAAACTACTATAAGAAGTGTTATCAGTTCTCCATCTACTTCCGATAACGACCCTCGACTTTCTTATATATGGATGTATGTGAGTTGGGATCGATACCGAGACACATACCGAGATATATGAGTTAGACGAGTAATAATAATAAGAATTGACACTGTTATGGATATTGTTATGATTCTTGATATTCCAGGCATGTTCCAATTATGTTCCCAGTTGGCGACACTTATTATGATTTCAGTAATTCCAGTGGTGATTCCGGTTTTAACTATTACTTGTTCCTGTTTTGGATTTATGGTTGCGTCTATCATGTATTCTCGTTTTGACTATCGTATGACATTGCATCTCTGATTTTATACGCTTGATTTCCTGTGGCATGAGATAAGGGTATATGTATGAGGGTTTCCTTGTTTGGATTATTCCTTCGATGTACTAGTCTCATGGGACAGTGACTTAAGCATGTATAATCACTTTTGCTTGTAATCAGTTTTACTTGTATATCTTGTGTTATGATTATGTTATATCCGTTCTTATCTTCTATGCTTGTGCTCTGACCCATACATGTCTCTTAGCCACTTGGCTGCAGTTCATTTATTATTATATGTCTTGACCCCTTGGATTTGCACATTCAGATTCCGAGGCTAGATCGGAGTGGAGTTGCCCCTCTTTGATCGAGCCATCCTTAGCGAGCAGGCATCCCAGCTCCAGCTCCTTGTGCCTGACTTCTTTTGACTCACGGGATCTCCACCCTACTCGTGAGCCCTTTTGTACTTTTGCCGTATATTTCACTTTTGGACTTATATGATAAAAGACATATGGACTATGTATTGTTTATCATATATTGTGATGACTTTGTATTGTACTTTATGTTGGCATATATGTGTGTATACCACGCTCTGTGTTGCACTCTGATCCTTTCTTGTTGTATTTTATGCTTAGCGTATATACGTGGGGGCTTCTCCTGACCTACGTATATACGTCGCAGTGACGTCCCCGTATCTGTGGAATCAAGGCGTTACAGGTTGGTATCAGAGCCTAGGCTCTTACCTCTATAGTACAAACAAGTAGCAAATTCTAGTAATTTGCGGATGCCAACATCAATGTACAAAGTTGTCTAGTCCTTTTGATTTATCTAGTTCTTCTTGATTCCATCCTTCATATCCTGAAATCCTTCCATTCCATGTTCCAGCTCCTCCCAGTCTGTCCATACCTAGTATCGATGGAGAGGAGATCGGGTCGCAGCAACTCCGGATCAGCATCGAATGGAGCAGCGGGAGAGAATGTGGATGTATTGAGGGTTATCCAGATGGTGGTGGAAAACCAGCAACAGCAGGTGGAGAACCAACAGCAGCAGACCGAACTTCTCCGGCAAGGGATAGCAGCACCTAAGGGACAGAGGCCGGGGAACATATCAGACTTCAGGAGGCTGCAGCCAGCCATATTCACGGGTGGAGAGAAACCCTTGGAGGCTGAGCAATGGACGGACACATCGGACTTGTTGAAGGCAGCCCGTGTCCCAGAGGAAAACCAAGTGGAGGTTGCCAAGATCCAATTGAAGGATATAGCTAGAACTTGGTGGCTAGCTGAGGAGGCAAGATTGGAGAAGCCTGTCACTTGGGACACCTTCTCCAAGAGTTTTTACAGCAGATTCTTCCCTATCACAGCTCAGAAGGACATGGAAGAACAATTCATCAGACTTCGGCAGGGGAGTAAGTCCGTGGATGAGTATGCCGCGGAGTTTCTCAGATTGAGCCGCTTTGCCCCGTACATGGTGACGGATGAAGAGAAGCGGGCAAGCAGATTTCAGCAGGGCCTGCAGATGGACCTACAGGTATTCCTGGTGCCCCAGCAGCTGAAGACATATTCTGAGATTCTCACCATAGCTCGAGAAGTAGAGCGTGGACTGGAGAAGAAGAAGGAGAATCAGATGAAGAGCCAAGCCAAGAAGAGGCCTTTTGAGTTGATGGATGAGGAGGATGAGGATAGGGCAACCCAGGGCCCGATGATGAAGAGACCATTCCAGACCCCTCCTCCTCAGATCACATGCAATTTCTGCCACAGGCCCGGACATTACAAGAGAGATTGTCGGGTAGCCAATGGATTATGTTTGGCATGTGGGGCAAGAGGTCATGCACTAAGGGATTGCCGGTACAGGAAGTTTGAGCATACGGCACCAGTCAGACCAGCTCATCCGGCCCCAGCACTTCCAGCACCGCCATTGAGGAGAAACCCAGAGCCCGTTGACCGGAGAGCTCCATTTCCACCCCAACGGTATGATCGTCAGCAGAGAGGGATGAGGCCTAGAGCAGATCAGGGTAGAGGCCAAGTTCACGTCATGGCAGCAGAGGCTTCAGGTGTTGCAGCAGAGTGGGAAGATCAGTATCCGGAGCAGGAGCCTTAGGATTTCATGGTAACCACTACCCCAGATCTTGTATTTGAGTTGGTTATCTTTCTTAATATTATTTCCATTGTCATTCTATCATTGTTAATTCTGGACCTTCTTGTATTTATCTTCCTCCCTGTTTTGGTTTTATGATGCCTTTATTCGTGCCTTCGTCCTTCTTGTATTCAATTTACCCCTTAACGAAATTGCGAGGACGCAATTTTTTGTAAGGTGGGTAGATTGTAATACCCCGTTCTGGAATACGTACTTAGTTGCGTGTTCGAATTTTCGATCGTATTTTTCGAATTATTTTCTGTATTTATTCTGTATCATGAATTTCCTATACGATTATTTTATATTGGATTTGGATTCGTGGACTCGGAGTCAGCCCTAGTCTGAGCCGAGGGCCCGATCATAGTATATTCTTCGATTTGGTATTTCTGACATGTAGAATTGACCGATTTCAGTTTTAAATGTTATTTTTCAATATATTAGATTTTCTGTGATTTTCTGGATTTTTCTCGGATTAATTTGAATTTCTTCAAAACCGGTGTCGGCCAGTGCCGCTGACCGATTCCCGGATTTTTAATTCTCAAACGGTTTAGAATTTCATAATGGTTCTTTAGACTTTATTTCTCGGAATCATATTTTCTGTCTATATTCTTTTTCTGAGAATTTTATGATTTTATGGAAATTCTTTCGGAGTCGGTAAATCACTGATTCCGGGATTTTTTAATTTTAAAACCATACGGTATTTCTTCGAACGGATTTCACTATTGGTCTTTATATATTATTCTTGATTTTTGGTTAAATTTTCAGATCATTCCGAGATACTGGAATTTCGGGCATTTTTCCAATTATTGCAAATTCCAATTTCCACCAAAATTGCCACCTCATTCCCACTCACCCTTCACCTAACCCCACTCATTCTCTCTCCTTCCCATGGCGGCCAAGTGGCCTTGTGAGGGACACCTCACCTCCCTTTTTGCAAGAAAACCCCTTGCATCTATCCTTTTGCACCCACTTCACAAAATCCCCATCATATTTATTCATTTCCTTTTGCAAATCACCCTTTTCTCTTCCACTTCAACAAGAGAGAAACTCTCTCCAAAATCCCTCTTCTTCCTCCACCAAACCCTAACCCAAAGAACTCCCCTAAACTCTTCCACCTCCATCTCAAGACTTCAAGGATTCATCAAGGGCTTCATCAAAGAACTCCACCTTCAACCACAACATCAAGATCAACCTCCTCCACTTCAAGCTTCAACAACACTTGGTGGATTGAAGCCATCATCTTCTCCATTTGATCAAGCCTCCAATTGGACCCATCCTAGTGAGTACCTTACTCACCAAGACCTAGATAACTTTCTCTTTACTTGTAATGGAAATTCTTACACACTAGTATCTTAAAAATCCCATCTTTAGGTCACCAAAACTCAAATCCAACCCCCCATGTGCATATACTTACTCACTAGGCTAGACCATCTTCTAGTGTACTTGTATTGGTAGATCAGGTCCCCTCATACCATAAAAATCCTATCTTTGGACCATTAAACCGAACCCCATAAAAATCTGATTTTTCTGACCTAACAGCAGCAGGTTCCCGAGGATCGGTCGACCGGCAGTCGACCGATCACTCGACCGATGTGCACAACGTGCACAGCTTTGAGCTGGCGGTCGACCGGCAGTCGACCGCTGACTCGACCGGCCTTAGGAATTAGGTGGACCAGTCGACCGGCAGTCGACCGGCCAAAACCTGGAGCTCACGGCTTCTTCCCGGTCGACCGACAGTCGACCGCTGACTCGACCGTTAGTTATATCCCCCAGTCGACCGGCAGTCGACCGGAGGTCGACCGACAGCTTAATTCTGGGCCAGAATTTCTGACTTTTCCCTTTCTGATTTTGATCCTACCCTGAATACTTATATGATGTTTTAGTCTTGTTTTATGCTTCATACTTGTACTGCACAACATGTTACACGATGGATCTTATGCTTGGATCATACGAATGTATCTTGTACCTAACGAACTATTACTCGTAGTACATCACCTCTAGCCACTTCACCTTATCATGCTTATGTATGTCCATGCAATTACTTGTTTTATTTTATGAGTGTACCCTGCCATGATATTATAGCTTCCTTGTCCTATAGCATGCGTGGCAGACCCTTCGAGGTCGTTGAACCCTAAGTTGATCTATGTTTCCATTTGCCTTACCTTAACATAGCTATGTTAATTATTTATTTTCTTTTAACACATGTATATCACATGACACCTAACACGTACTCACTTGACCAACTGGCATGCCACCACCTTGTTAGACCCGATTGTTATGTCATGATTGACCCGGCCCATTCTACATTTATTGTTATGTTTTATTGCTTGTTAGACCTCACCACTTTGTCATGCTATCCCTTAACCAAGCATGATACACTTGACTTTATGATTATCTTATTTGCGGGAACCCTGCCTTGTTTTATGGAACTAAGTGCCACATGGAACAAAGTGCACACACCACACGGTGGGGGCCACCTCTTGAAACCCATGGGGGCCACCTCTAGAATCCACTCCCTCAGAACAAAGTGCCACATGGAACAAAGTGCCACACCTCACGGTGGGGGCCACCTCTTGAAACCCATGGGGGCCACCTCTTGAATCTGAAGGGCCAATACTGTCATGTTCACTTTCCCGTAAACTGATAATCCTTAATAAACTACAACTTGTATGGGGTATGGGTGGAAGTGATGGATGCCGGAATGATACCTTGCTTATAGTAGGTGGATGATATATGGTAGATTACTGTTAGTGGGACCTCGGGCCCACACTAGATGACTGTTAGTGGGACTTTGGGCCCACATCCTGAGTACTGTTAGGGGGACATTGGGCCTCCAAAACCGGTTCCAGGTGTATGGAAACTACTATAAGAAGTGTTATCAGTTCTCCATCTACTTCCGATAACGACCCTCGACTTTCTTATATATGGATGTATGTGAGTTGGGATCGATACCGAGACACATACCGAGATATATGAGTTAGACGAGTAATAATAATAAGAATTGACACTGTTATGGATATTGTTATGATTCTTGATATTCCAGGCATGTTCCAATTATGTTCCCAGTTGGCGACACTTATTATGATTTCAGTAATTCCAGTGGTGATTCCGGTTTTAACTATTACTTGTTCCTGTTTTGGATTTATGGTTGCGTCTATCATGTATTCTCGTTTTGACTATCGTATGACATTGCATCTCTGATTTTATACGCTTGATTTCCTGTGGCATGAGATAAGGGTATATGTATGAGGGTTTCCTTGTTTGGATTATTCCTTCGATGTACTAGTCTCATGGGACAGTGACTTAAGCATGTATAATCACTTTTGCTTGTAATCAGTTTTACTTGTATATCTTGTGTTATGATTATGTTATATCCGTTCTTATCTTCTATGCTTGTGCTCTGACCCATACATGTCTCTTAGCCACTTGGCTGCAGTTCATTTATTATTATATGTCTTGACCCCTTGGATTTGCACATTCAGATTCCGAGGCTAGATCGGAGTGGAGTTGCCCCTCTTTGATCGAGCCATCCTTAGCGAGCAGGCATCCCAGCTCCAGCTCCTTGTGCCTGACTTCTTTTGACTCACGGGATCTCCACCCTACTCGTGAGCCCTTTTGTACTTTTGCCGTATATTTCACTTTTGGACTTATATGATAAAAGACATATGGACTATGTATTGTTTATCATATATTGTGATGACTTTGTATTGTACTTTATGTTGGCATATATGTGTGTATACCACGCTCTGTGTTGCACTCTGATCCTTTCTTGTTGTACTTTATGCTTAGCGTATATACGTGGGGGCTTCTCCTGACCTACGTATATACGTCGCAGTGACGTCCCCGTATCTGTGGAATCGGGGCGTTACACTTCTTGACGATCTTCATCTTCAAGCCGACTCGGTCCAAAACACCGTGATCCAACGAGCAAGGCTATGTATGATCTTGATGCTCGGGCTCTGGAATCACCATGTGAAAGCTTCCAAAACATCTTGTTGAAGCTATCACCAACTAATATCTTGGTTAATGATCTGAAACTTAAACAACACAAGATTATTAGTAAACATAACTACATGAGTTAATCATCATCAAAACTAGAGTGGAAGGCCTCTGGGCCAACAATCTCCCCCTTTTTGATGATGACAAAACTCATGGAGTTATATATGCATGAATTAAAGTTTAGCTTCAAGAAGCTCCCCCTTAACTCATGCATAGCAATAAGCAATAAGAATATGCAATGAAAGCTCATAAACATGTATGCATAGACATGCATAAAACGTGCTCTTGATATCAATAAAAACATGTTCTTAAATAATGCTCTTGATACCAATTAAACAATTAAACAACAAACTAGTAAATAAAACAAAACATGCATAAACGACAAATACTTCTCCCCCTTTTTGTCAATCATCAACAAAGGGGTCTAAGTAAAAACAAATCAATAAATTTTTCTCCCCCTTTTTGTCTAAAACAAAAAAAAATATCAATTTAGGGGTGACAATCAATTAAGATATCAATTAAAAATATGTCAAAGTAGCATCTTGATACCAATTGAAAGTAAACATAGATCAATAAATAAATGGTATATGCTATATACATTCATGAAGAGGAAGACGCTAGGTTAACTTCCCTACATAGATACATTACATGAAGGAGGGATGATAAGTCCTAATTCACATAACGTACACTATGCAATGCACAAGAGGAGATGTGAAGCTCTCCCTACACACGTGTACCACATAAAGAAGAGATGTCAAGCTCCTCAATACAAGATACACTCAACATGAATCTATACGTAGAAGAGATGTTTAGCTCTCCTTGCATATAGGCAATACAAATCAAAACTTTTGTATTTATCTTTAAACAAAATTTTGACATACCAAATTAAAACATTCAAATAAACATCTTGATATCAAAAGAGAGTATTTTTTCTTTTTAAGCATATGATATCAATTTAAAATTTTTATTTTCTATCATAAAGTAAGGGAGTGGAAATACAAATACCAATTGAAATATGAAAATCGAATTTTCTCCCCCTTTATGAAAAACAAACAAAAACAATGCGTAGGCTTGAATTAAGATACCAATTGAAAGCTAAATCAATTGAAACAAAGATGGAGCTCAAGCTTAGCATAAACAAAATATATATATGTATGAAAATTAGATACCAATCGAAATTGATATTATTTGAAGTGTAAGCATACATACATAAAAATATATATGAGTATACAAAAATGTCAAAATTGATACCAATTGAAAGAATCCAATGATACCAATTGAAACAACAATAATATTAAAGTATAACTCATATAACCTATCCTCCCAATCATGTTCAAGTTTAAAATGATTTTCACTATAAAGCATACATGAGCATAATCGCCCATCCATCCACCCTTTGGAAGGTAGGGTTTTCAAAAAAATAGATTTGAAAATAATGTAAGTTTGAAAACATCTACCATAACGAAGAATACGAACTAGTCAAATGAAAAACTTGTTGACTAGTACGTAATCCTTCAAGTAAGGAATAAAACAAAAATATTTTTCATAAAAACATGAAATTCACAAAATAGCTAACACTCATAATCAATGAAGCATAAATATAACTAATGAAAACAAAACATGAGTAAACAAGAAATATGAGTGTACAAATACAATGTGAAGAACATGATCATGAAAGTATTCAATTTAGCTCAATATTTCTTGAAACATGAAAACATGAAAATCATCAAAACTATTTAATCTTCAAGGTATATGTATGTCTTATATAAACTAAAGTATACATACATATCCAAACACAACGAGTCCACAAAGATATATGCATGAAGGCACGTGGCTCAAAAGGATGTATATGTATAACAATAATTTGGATAAAATGGACATATACATGAAGTTAAACATAAACACATGGAAACATGGATAACATGAAAAACTAAATTTCCATTAAAAACAAATTTATACTTCAAGGTATATGTATGATTTGTCAACACGAAAAGTATACATACATATCTCTAAACACAATTGAGTCCATATATATATAGATTTGCATGAAAGACAAATGACTCAAGGGGTATACATGTATATCTTAAAGTTTGGCAAAATAAACATATACATGAAATTTAAACATAAAACAAATACAAAAATGAGAATACAAGTTTAAAATGCATGGATCATCAAAACTAGACTATACTAGCACATCTAATGGGTTCAAATAAGCATTCAAGCTCAAACATATATAGATTTATTTGTGGCCCACTATATGTACAAGTATAAATCCTAATCTTAATGAAAACTAATATTTAAACATGTAATCAAAACATGAAGCACAAAACGGAATATAAATCATCATGAAGAAACATAAACATGATTATTATGTAAATTCACATGTTATTAGAACTAAGATAAACATGATAGCTAAACAATGGTGAGAACACAAAAATAATAGTCCATATTAAACATGGGTGTCTCAAAGGCTGTACATGCATGTCAAGATTTATTAATCATGGCATTATCATAATAATCTACAAACAATAAAACATGCTATAAACAATCAATCATGAAAAACATGCATAAATATAAACGGGAGTTAGAGATTGATACCAAAACCGATGAGGGCACCTCTCTAGTTCTCCAAACCAATGGTGGTTCACTCCACCAATCTCCCATTGAAAGTGATGCATCCAAATTGTTTTCTTTAAGCACGGAACGCATTCACTCCAAGGCACCGCCACTCTCACATCACGTGAGAGCCCACACCTATATCAAAAATAAGAGGGGTGGTCTTTGGTACCCATATCCTTTTGGGTCCATGGGGGTTAGTCCCTTCTCTAACCCAAACAAATTAATTTGCTAAATTTGAAACATGTATACGATCATAGCAAAATTTAGCAAGGTGGCCCTTACGTCCACAATGTGTACATGTGTACACATGAGCATACATGGTGTTATGGTTGTGTCCGTGAGGAGCATATGTATGCCGTGGATGGTGTGCATGCATAATAGATGGAACTTGTTCCTTTCGAAACCAAGATTCCAAACGTGTATGGCTCTTGGCACATTGGCTCAAAGTGGAGCCCAAACAATCCATATTCTTCTTTAAAACATTTATATCATTTTTAATTAAAGAAGAAGTGGAGCATGCAATAGGTGAAGTGTGAGATACTACCCTAGTATGGCAAACATGAGAATCAATTTTATTTTATAAAACAATATTTTTCTTTAAACAAACATCTAAATCATTTGAAATAGAAATTATTTTATTTTTGAAAGCAACATTCTCTTTTAAAACAAAATCAACTTTTGAAGATAAAAACTCATTTTTCTTCAACACATTATCGCAATCATTTTTATTTTTCAAAAAATTATTTTCTTTTAGTGTAAGATAAAGTTGAGATCTCAATGAATCCCTTTCATTATAGATCTCAACCTTCTCTTGCAAAATCTTGTCAAGTTTAGAAGACAATTTTTCATTTTCTTTAGTTAAAGCAAATGTCCTCTTTTTCAAAACTTTATATTTTTCAATCAATTTTTCACAAACAATAGATAACTCTTCATTCAAGGCATTGGCATCCATGTCATCATGATCATCAAATGAAGAGCTAGCAATATCTAGTTGAGTATCCGAGTATACCTCAAGGGAGTCATTCCCTTGGACCATATAGCATTGTTGTGGCTCGGATTCATCTCCACTAGATTCCTCCGGTTGGATTGGCAATTGAAGCTTGGAGGTGGATGTGGTTGTCAACTTGTTCCACACTATAAAAGCGGAATCAAGGTTAGAAACAAGTATAAGATAATTTTTTGAAAGCGTGCTTCTAATAGCCTCAAGGGCTAGTGCATTGGCCCCTATATGCTTGCTATCACTAAGGTAGGATTCCTTGGTAATGGCAAGAAAGACATGCAAGCCTAGGGTCTTCAAATAGCAACTCATCTTAACCTTCCAAATATCAAGTCTAGAAATATCAAACATAGGAGGGCTATCCAGGAGTGCAAACTAAATGTGTAAAAGCAAACAAATGTGCAAAAGCAAATGATAGATTAGCAAACAAGGATCTCACTCCTAGGATGTTAAGCCTAAGTATCAGGAGCGTAGGCTCTGATACCAATTGACATCACCTAGAGGGGGGTGAATATGTGATAGTGCTAATCTAGAAACTAAATGCGGAAGTTAAAACAAATTTGCAACACACTTAATACAACCAACAAGTGTAGCTGAATTCCCCGTGAAGGGCTCTGGACTAACTCCTCTTGATTCCCCTAGATAAGGGTTGAGGTGCTATATGAAGCTCTTGTGGTTAAGTACAAATGAGGCACACACAAACAATCCAAGCATATAAGGATAAGTAATATGAATCAAATGCAAGGACAAATGCAAGCAATAAGAAATGAATGAATGAATGATGCTTTGCACAAATAAAAGAGAGAGAGGGTTTAGAGGCAATGGATCAAGCGCAAACACAATGATATGTTCCGAGGTTCGAGCCCCTAGCTCTACGTCCCCGCCTTCACCGAGAAGGATTTCTAATCCACTATACTCCCACCGAGGGAACCTCCACCGAGGAGGATTTGTACAACTGGGAGTACCGAACTCCTCTCTCAAACACCACTACCTCCACCGAGGCAATACAACCACAATCCACCTCTACCGAAGAGGGATAGGCCCGTAGCCAAACAACCAAACTCAATCACCTCTACCGAAGATGGATACAAACCAATACCACTCCGATCAACCTCTACCAAAGAGGGATACAATAAAATAAGGAGGGTTTACAACTTGGAGGCTTAAACAACCTCAAACACTTCTCTTTTTCCACAAACAAAGATCCTAATAGACTAGGATAGAATGATAAGCTCAAGTGTGAAAAATTAGTGTTTTGATCAAAGAAAATCTCTTGGGAAAATACCAAATGGATATAGAAGTTTTAGATCAAAAACAAATTCCCAAAAACTAATTTTCTTTGAAATGAACAAAACACTTTAAAACAAATAAATGAATCTTTTTGGCACTTAAACTCTTTTGAAAACTTATCTTAAACACCAAGAAAGGAGAGAAATTTTAGCTATGAAAAACTTGGCCAAAATTCCAAAGAAATGGGGTTTATATAGGCCAAACAGAAAACTAGCGTTAGGCTGATCTGTCAGTCTGACAGACTTGCGGTCGATCAGTCGGTCGACCGCCAACGGTCATAAATGTGACCATTGGGGCTTCCCAGTCGACCGCCCGGTCGACGCCCAGATACAGAGAGCAAAGCTCTCTGGTCCGGTCGACCGACCCATTGCCTGCCCAGACATGCACAGATCTGTGCACGTTGGTCGACCGAGCGGTCGATCGGCTCTGGCATACGGTCGACCGTCCCGGTCGACCTCCAGAACCTGGCAGCCAATTTTCTGGGTCAGAAAAACATGTTAAAAATATTTCTAATAAATCCAATAAAATCTAGTAAAAATCCCCAAAAATAGTTTTATCATTTTGCATTGATATATAAACTTGTGATAAACATTTCAACTCAAATATCAAGCATATGAAACCATTTTTGTGTTTTATCATTTTTATCAAAAACCAAAACATGTATTTTATCAAACTTGGATTTTTCAATACATGAATAGGAAAGTCAAAATAAGTTTATTTAAAAGTTAAGCATGCATGTATAGAATGAAACTACTATACATAAACCAATTAAACTTGTTTTGATCAACTATTCATGAAAACAAATATTGGTTAGGCCGAAAACGAAAAACCAATATCCAAACATAAAACGTGTGTGTTGTGCACTTGAGCATATCAACTATTCTAAGCTTTACAAATGGATCTGAAATACACTAAACTCTATGATACCTAAGTCTTCTTGACGATCTTCATCTTCAAGCCGACTCGGTCCAAAACACCGTGATTCAACGAGCAAGGCTATGTATGATCTTGATGCTCGGGCTCTGGAATCACCATGTGAAAGCTTCCAAAACATCTTGTTGAAGCTATCACTAACTAATATCTCGGTTAATGATCTGAAACTTAAACAACACAAGATTATTAGTAAACATAAGTACATGAGTTAATCATCATCAAAACTAGAGTGGAAGGCCTCTGGGCCAAAATCTCCCCCTTTTTGATGATGACAAAACTCATGGAGTTATATATGCATGAATTAAAGTTTAGCTTCAAAGAAGCTCCCCCTTAACTCATGCATAGCAATAAATAATAAGAATATGCAATGAAAGCTCATAAACATGTATGCATAGACATGCATAAAACGTGCTCTTGATATCAATAAAAACATGTTCTTAAATAATGCTCTTGATACCAATTAAACAATTAAACAACAAACTAGTAAATAAAACAAAACATGCATATAAAACATGCATAAACGACAAATACTTCTCCCCCTTTTTGTCAATCATCAACAAAGGGGGAGAAGTATTTTAGAATATATGCATGTTTTTCCTTATTTTATACATAAAGGGGGAGAAGTATTTTAGTATATATGCATGTTTATTTAAAAACATTATTTTTTTGTGTTTTGTGCATTGTTGATATTGGTATCAAAAGCATATTGTTTTGTTGTTTTTATTGGTATCAAGAATATGTTTTGATATTGTTTTTTTTTTTATATCAAGAGTTCTTATTGAAGTTTTTTTATTGGTATTAAGAGCAACATTTTTTTTAAGATTTTTTATTGGTATCAAGAGCATGTTTATTTTAAAATTTGGTATCAAAAGCATGTTTATGTTTATACTATTTATAGCATATCTTTATTGTTTATTACTATGCATGAGTTAACGGGGAGCTTCTTTGAAGCTTAACTTTAATCCATGCATATATAACTCCATGAGTTCTGTCATCATCAAAAAGGGAGTGACTGTTGGCCCAGAGGCCTTCCACTCTAGTTTTGATGATGATTAACTCATGTAGCTATAGTTTACCAATAATCTTGTGATATTTAGTTTCAGATATTTGATCAAGATATTAGTAGGTGATAAGCTTCAACAAAGGTGTTTTTGAAGCTTTCACATGGTGATTCAAGAGCTCGAGCGTCAAAGTTCATATCTACCACTCGGTTGGAGTCAAGCTCGGTGGATTACGTTTGGATCGAGTCAACTTGGAGACGGCATTCTACAAGAAAGCTTCGGTTTGTTTAGTTAAGATTTAGTTTAGATCATATGTAAAGATTAGATAGTGTGATATGCTCAAGTTCACAACACACACTAGTTTAAAGTTTCATGTTTGTTTGTTTTCGGTTTTGGTTTAACCGATCTTGATTTTCATGAATAGATAGTATCCAAACAAGTTTACATGGTTTAATGTATATTAGATTTTATCTATATACATATATGCTTCATCTATTTAGAAAAACTTATTTTGATAGGCTATTCATGTATTTGAGTTTTGTATTTAGATAAAACCTATTTTTGGATTTAATGTCAAAAATATAGATATAATTCATTACATGTATATTGGATTCTATCCATATACTATATGCTTCAAAGTTGTTTAAATATCATGTTTTTGTATTTACATGAGTTTTGGAAAAATCGGATTTCCATTTCAAAAATCCTAGTTTTGAAAATACGATTTTTGGTTTAAGGCAAATTTTCTATCTCTCAAAAATGGTTCAAATAGTTTGAAATATGTGTTGAATTTTTTCACACATGTTTGTATTTCAAAGATAATATAAGAACTGATTTTTGTGAAATTTATGAGATTTTATGGGATTTATTTGATAATAAAAAGCCAAGTTTTTAAATCCTGAAAAATACCTGCCAGGCTCTGGCGGTCGACCGGGACGGTCGACCGGACCCGTAGTCGGTCGACCGACCCGGTCGACCGATGTGCACGAGACGTGCACAAAGGCCAAGTGATTTGGCCGGTCGACCGAGCGGTCGACCGACTGAAGTCAGCCCACTCTCGGGTGCGGCCGGTCGACCGGGCGGTCGACCGTTCACTTTGGCCCGGTCGACCGGCCAGAGAGCAGTTGCTCTCTGGATCTGGCACGGTCGACCGGGCGGTCGACCGGAGGGCTCAACGGTAAAAAATGTGACCGTTGGCTGGTCGACCGACCGGTCGACCGGAAGGTCAAAGCTGACCTTATCTGGCTGCCAATGGATATATTTTCAATTGGTTATATAAATAGGTTTTCTCTTGGCTGTTTAACGCAAGTTTTTGAAGGGCTTTAATTCTGATCTCTATAAAGTTTTTGCTGCAATTGAAAAGAGAGTTTAGGGCTTTAAAATTTGCATTTGATTTGGTGTTTTTTTGAGTTTGGAAAATAAAAAAAAAGTGATTTTGGGAAAAGTGTTATTGGTTCATCTTTTTCATCCTTATTTCTTGTTTTCCCAAGGATTTTCTTTGAGTATTTATTTTCCATTCCTTTTGGTTTTTCTCACACTTGAGCTTATCATTCTATCCTATCTATAAGATCTTTGTTTTGTGAGAAAGAATTGATTTGTGGTCTTTGTAATCACGAAGTTGTAAACCTCCTTTATTTGTGTTGATATCCCTCTTAGTGAAGAGGTGATCATTGGAGTGGTGGCTTTGTGCCTATCCCTCATTTATGAGGTTGATCTTTGTGTGGCTTTGTGCCTATCCCTCATTTGTGAGGTTGATCCTTATTTGGCTTTGTGCCTTGCCTCTAAGTGTAGAGGTTGTATTTGTTGGAGAGAGGAGTTGTGTACTCCCAATTGTAATTGCCCCAAATCCTCAGTGGAGGTTCCCTGTGTGGGAAGTCCTGTGTGGACGAGTTAGTTGAAAACCTTCTGTGTGAAGGCGGGGATGTAGAGCTGGGTGCTCGAACCTCGAAACATATCTTAGTGTTTGCATTTGATCCACTTTCTCTAACTCTCTCTCTCTTTATTATGCCTTGCATCATTCATATTGTCATATCATTCTTATATGCTTGGTTGTGTTTATGTGTGTGCCTCACTTGTGTTTAACCAAAGAGAGCTTCATATAGCACCTCAACTCTTATCCAGAGGAATCAGGAGGAGTTAATCCAGAGCTCTTCACGGGAATTCGGTTACACTCTTTGGTTACACGAAGTGTGTTGCAATTAAGTTTTAATTTTCGCATTTTGTTAGATTAGTCGTACACCTATTCACCCCCCTAGGTGTACTTTCATGGGGTACAAGGAATATCTTTATCTTCAGGTCTTGCTGAAATCTACTTACTCGGTTCTCCTCGTCAGCCACCATATTCGACGCAAACCGACTATGCCTTAGGAACTTTGCAGTATACCTGTCTACAATTTGATCCTCCTATTGCAATCTGATAAATTATTTTTCCATCTCTTTCTGAGCTGTTATGGGGAAGAATCTCACATAAAAAATCCTTCAAGAACTGTTCCCATCTGATGGGCTTCTCCAGTTTCGCTTCTTCCGCCTACCACCATGTTTTGGCCACATCTTTCAACTGAATCTTAGCCACTTCTACCTGGTTCTCGTCAGGGATTCAGACAGCTCTTATGAGGTTCACTACTTCTATCAACTATTGTTCTGCATTCAACAACTTCTCGGTACCAGAAAATACAACCAGCTGCAGTTTCCTAATTTCAGAGATGTTCCATGGCCTCTAATCGCGGAGTGCCATCAATAATCTTTGATGCAAGATCTTCGTCTGTTTCTGTTAGTTTTCCATCATACTTTGCAGAAATTGCTTCAAATCGACACCTTCTTCATTAGGGCCACCCTAAGAAGAACCAAAACCGTTATAATTTTCTCGTCTTTCATGTTCAAGTTGGTCTAAGAATAACGAGAAACTGAAGTATGAAAGGATGAGAGAACTTCAGAATTCAAGGAAAGGATTATCAAGAGAAAATAGATAACTCTGCACTTATAGTTGGATTGTATAATCAGGACTCATGCATTCCAGTTGTAAATTTCTTTACCATTAATTTGCTGACTGGTTGTACTGGGGATGTGAGAGTCTAGGCACTGATACCATCCTGTAACGCCCCAATCCCACGAGTACGGGGACATTACTGTGACTTATATATGTAGGTCAAAAATACCCTCACATATATACGTTAAGTATCAGTGCAAGCAAGAATCAGAATACGAAAGTACGTGGTGTATTATACATTCCAACATATAAGTACAATTGCAAAGTTATCACAGTATGTGACACAATATTATAAGAATATTATATCACCGAAAAGCGCACATGCGAGAATACAAAGAGATATACAATTATGAATTGTACAAAAAACGCTCACGAGTTACAAAAAGAAAACTCGAGAGACGAGCAGGGGCCAAGAAGAACTGGGTCTCAGACGGTCCGCCGATGATCCACGCTACAGCTGTAAATTTCTGATCAACAACCAGGAGAAACCACAAGTTTCAAGCCCCGAGATCTGGACATGAGGATCCAGGGGAGTCAGAAACTCCCCAAACGAGTGGTGTGGTGAATGCCAAGTGGCGTGCAGGGATAAGCACACGTGTATCGATAAATTCGAATCATAAACATGCATTGAAAACCGTGTCGTGAGCACAAGCATACTGGAGCAGACAGAAAGATAGCGAATGATATCAAGCAGAGAACATGCATGGTATAATATGATAAGAGCAGGGGACTGGTGGAATAGAACACAAGTGGTAAGCCAGGATGTATACGTATATATATAATAATAATAACAAAATCAGAAATCCGAAATAAAACCCGATGAAGGCAAATACGATAAAACCAGTGGTACAAACCCAGTTTACGACTTCATGAGATAAGTACATCAAAAGAATAACCCAAACAAGAAAAACCTCATCCAAATACCACATATCTCACGTCATTGTAATCTCAGTCCATTCGACCCAAATTACAAAACATACAATGAATTATTAATTGGCATCTTTTATGATTATTACTTGTCCTACCCAGATGTCTAGGTATGTGGACTAGCGTCCCAGCACACATGCATCCACATCTGGGTAAAACAAGGTTGTTATTGGAAACCAATGGGGGTATCAACAAACAATATTTACAGTGGGCCCCGTACATGCCCGGGACCACGGTACAGGGTGTTCTGTTGCTGGTGTACGGAACCAACCGCGAGGCGTACAGGAGGGTCATATAGGATATCATTTCAGGATGGTACCAAGAAGGAGGAAGCGAGCACTCCCCTCGATCACCTGGACGCCCTCAGGTCAAACCGGAAGTTTTAGTTACACAACATGTCTAATACCACTGTAAACACAAACATGTATTGATATCCGTAAGTTTTCCCCGACCCTATATAAGTTGTCCCATTTTATAGTTTATTAGATAATTATCAGATTACGGGAATGAGCAGGAACATGTCAGGAGTATCAGGAGTACAAGTGTATCGAGAACGGTTTGTACTGGAATATATCAAGATGTAATCAAGATGTCAGGTCAACATTCCAGTTATCGCAATAATTATGAGAGTCAAGTATGTCATGTTAAATATCAGGTGATAGCATAATAGGGGTCAGGTAATATTAGTCAGGTGTTAAGAGTCAGCGCGTTAAATGTTAGCACATCAATTGAAAGCATATCAAGTAATACAGGAAAATAGTACTGATATAAGAGATCGAGACGAATACCAAAAAAATCATGCGGTCTCAGCAAAACAGTTTAAGAAAGATTTCAAACTCTTCATAACCATTAATAGAAGAATAAATAAACTGACAAATAGGTAATTAGCAAGTAAGCGAACATCCAAGCGGAGCTAAGCAAGCTGGAGGCGTGGATAACAAATAGTGTTTAATCACTAGAGTGTTTGACGGGACTACTGGAATGACTCGGCTTAAAAAGGCGTGTCTAAAATCTGACAGAGTTTCGCCTAGATGAATCTAGTGATAAAGCGCTGAGCGCTAAGCATGCATACCGGCAGAGCATGAGAGACCTGACGGTCTAAGTACACTCCTCTTTCGAGAAAGTGAGCGAGAGCCCGGAGGCTAAGTACGCCTGGGGTCTAAGCGCATCTCGGTAGCTACCACGAAACTCATAAGGGTGCAAGACCTGAAACCAATTGGGTAGCTAGCTCAGGAGTGGGCAGAAACCCAGAGTTGGTGCAAAGGTACCTGCATGAGATGTTAGTCTCATACGAGCATACATATACACATAATAAGAAGTAGACTACCGTGGAGTGGTGAAGCCCGGAGGCTGAGTAAAGAGCCTGGATGTTAAACGATCATGAAGGGTCGACCATGCATGGTATAAAAGCAGAATAAAACAAATCACATGCATGATATATGTACAGAAAATAAACTGCCCTAATTCAAATATTTGTCACAGGCATATACATGTACAATACTGGGCACTCGGCCACATACAAATACAAGGACACAACCCAATACAGAATACAAATACAGTTCAAAATACAGATCGAATACAAGTCGACCCGACAAAGCAGGGAAACTCAAATGAGGTGAGGACACTCCCCTAAATATTACAGAAAACGCCGCGAAGTCCCGGAGTCCAAAACACGGGCGAACGCCACCAAAATATATATATTTAAAATATATAAATGTATATTTAAAGAGAGAAAGTAAGAGGGAGAGCCAGAAAGAGAAAGAGCTAGAGATAAAGAGAGCTAATGAGAGAAAAATCTGGAGAGAGAAAGAGAGAGCTAAAGAGAAAGAGAATAGGAGAGGGAGAGAGAATAGAGGAAGAGAGAGAGGAATCGGGGGGTAGAGTGTAAGGGAACAGGAAAAGAAGAGGAGGGGGTTGTTGCCCCCTGCTGCCCTCACAGCCACGGCCAGAGGCCCTGGCTGGGACGTGGCCGCGCGGCTAGGTGGCATAGGAGAAGACCAGCGTCGGAGGTCAAGGGTGGCCGCCGGCCACCCCAAGGAGGAGGGGGGTCATTAAGGGTGGTAGTGATGTTGTGTTTGTGATTAGAAGGAGAAGAAGAAGATGATGGTGGAGTTGTTAGTGTTGGAGATGGAGGAGAGCGAAGGAGTTGGGGAAGGAGATGACCGGAGTGGCCACGACCATGGGTGGCGCCGGAGAAGGTGGCAGCGCCGAGCATAGGGATTGGGTTCGGTTGTTGGAGAAGATGAGAGAGATGGAGAGAGGTGAAGTTGGAGGGTGGAGGAAATAGAGAAAGGGATGTTGAGTGAGATTTGAGAGAGAATTTGGGGGTTAAGAAAAGAGATAGAGCATTTGGGAGGAGAAATGGGGGAAGGAAAAGGACGCGGCTGCGTTGGCTAGGGGAAGGAGAAGGAAATAAGAAAGAAAAGAAAAGAAAAAAGAAAAGGAGATAAAAAGGAAAAAGGGAGAAGATATTTTGGGGTAGGTTGAGTGGTGGAGAAAAATATGGAATAAAAGAAAATAAAAAAGAGAAAAAAGAGGGAAAATGAGTGGATGAGAAAAAAAGGGAAGGAAAGAAAAAGAAAGAAAAGAAAAATGTAGAGATAATACTCCAGATCCGGGAAAATCTCAAAAAACATTGAAAATGTCGGAAAAATAGACTAATCCGGAAAGGTTTAAAAAAATTCTCAAAAATAGTAAATATTATTTTAAGCTACATGGTAAAATCTGATTTAAGAAATTCAATCCCATTTTAAAATAAAAATCATGAAATCAATTGTCAATGCCGGTCTACACCGGCTCAGCCGGTATTTGATAAATTTTGAAAAATTCCCAAAAACCCTTTGTGATGGAAAACATCATCTTGAGGAAAAATATGAAATCAGTTTTTAGAAATTCAATCTATTTTCAAAGCAAAAAAAACTTGGAATCTTCCAGGGGTATCGGTCGACATCAAATCGGGTCAAACTTCAATAAATTCAAAAAAAATCAAAAAATATATTAAAGTGGGAAAAGTGATTCTAAGAGACAATGTGAAAGAGGAATTCAAAAACTCAACTCTGTTTGTAGATTAAAAATTCTGAAATCGGCCAGTGATACAGTCGACACTGATTTTGAAGATTTTACAAATTAATTCGAAAAATTTTTAAAAAATCATGAAAATTTTGGAATATTGGAAAACGATGTTTATAACTAAAACTGGTCAAATCTGACTACTGAAAAGATCAAATCAAGTAATATACTAGGATCAGATCCCCGATTCAGACTAGGGCTAACCCCGAGTCCTCGAATCCGGATCCCATACAAAATGATCATCTAAATAATCATTAAACAAAAATAAATACAAGAAGTAAATAAAAAATATGATTAAGAATCTGAATACATAACTAAGTATGTATTCCAGGAACGGGTGTTACAATAAGAGAGACAATCTTGATGTATCATCAATGTATCTTCCCTTTTTGAATCAATAAAATCTTTACTTTTTACCTATTTGCTCTTCTCCATGTCTTCCTCTGTGTTTGTTTATGTAATTACCCATAGGTAATATAGGTGTCCCGTAGAGGAGAACTTAGTATGTAAGCTCTTTTGAAAGAACTAAAAAGGGTGAAAATTCACCAAGTTGAATTTCTGAGGAAATTACAAATGACTAAAATTATTCAAAGGTTAAGAACATGATAAAGTCTGTCAAAATAAGAATCCACTGGGGATTAAAAGAAGGTGATCCAGGAATCCTCTAGGAATCACTAAATCCAAAAAGATTTAAGTATGGAGATCCGTCAGTTCAAAAGTGATAAACTGGACATAACTGATTAGGGATCATCAGCCATGAGATTTTGTCGTTCAGAGGTGATGAATTGCACATAACGACAAAGAAGGGTGAAATTTGGTAATCATCAGTTCAGAAGTGATGAACTGGACATAACCGATTAGAGATTACCAAACGTGGAGTGTTTACTGTTCAGAGGTGATTAACTGGACATAACAGTAAGTAAAAAGATGAGACTTGATTATCTGTCGGTACCAGAGGTGATGGACTGAACATGACTGATTGAGAAGTCATCAAGCTTAGAAATTTGTCATTCAGAGGTGACGAACTGGACATGATGATAAAAAAATGGTGAACCCAATTTTAGGGACCCGTTTATTCAGAGGTGATGAACTGGTCATGATAGACTAAGACATACTAAATTTCAAATTCGCTGCCAGAGGTAGTTATGTTAACTTAGCAGCTAGTCCACTGGGGACAAAGTGAAGTGGATCTGGGCACCCGTCAGTTCAGAGATAATTTGGACATGACCAGCTAAGAAACACTAGGCTCGCAATTCGTTATTCAGAGGTAGTCGTATCAACTTGACAGCAAGAACTGTCGGCCCTGACGGGTGAAAGGAGAACAAGGTTATGAACTCATCTGTTCAGAGGTGTTAAACTGGATATGATAGTTTGATTACCATAAAAGGGGAGAGATATAGGCATCCTTCGGTTCAGAGGTAATATGGACATAACCGATTGAAAATTACTAGACTCAGAGCCCTGCTGTTCAGAGGTGGCCAATTAGACATGACGACAAAGAAGTAGTCTCTACTAAACTGGAAGATGAGACTTGGATATCTGTCAATTCAGAGGTAATATGAACATAACCGATTAAGAAACCACCAAACTCAGAATTTCTACCGTTCAGAGGTGACAAGCTGGTTATGACGGTAAAAGAAATAATTTCACTGAGGGAAATAGGACTTGATCACAAACTCCATAGGAAAATTGGTATTTCCTTGAAAAATTATTTGGAAGAAATTGTCAGAGGTATATTTTTAACGTGTTAACCGAAAAGTCCACTGGGGATTGAAAAGGGTAATAATAGTCTTCGAGGAGAGTCTACTAAAACTCGATAGGGAGTCAGAAAATGAATCTCATTTGAGGTTATAGAGAGTTTAGCATTCTCTAAGATGTCAGAGATAATCATTAACGTAACATAAAGAATCTTCTAGGGATTCGACAGGGAGATGATTGTACCTAAAATGTTGTCAAAGGTAATCATTAATGTAACAATGAAATTCCTTACTGGAGAATTAGAAGGAGGTTTTGTCCGAAGTGATCGTGACAACTTCTCCGTTTGGGGATTTGTAACAGCAATTTGTCAGAGGTATAACGTTAACTTGACAAGGATTCTGTTTATTGTTAGAGTGTTTGAACGTAACAACAATTTGAGAAGACACGTCATTCTTTTGAAGAGAATGGCAGGTGGAGTTTGATCTGCTGGGGATACTATCAAAATCCACCAGGGATATTCAAAATATTTTACTATCAATGGCGTTAGCTTTTAGCATGATAGTTCTGATTTACGATTCATCTCATTGAATTAATGAATGCAGCCTTTTGTGGTCCTACTGTTTCATGGACGGGATTTGGTAGGGAACTTTGGAGGATGATACTGTTCTTTGTAAAATGTAAGAATATTGCTAGAGAATTCCAGTGGGGAATAGGAGATAGTGTTCCCAAAATTTGTTTCGGGGACCGGTCCTGCTGGGGAATAGGAGAATAATACTCCTAAAATGAAAAAAAATCCAGAGATAAAAACTTTAACATGACTTAGTTGCTTCGTGTATCTACCATTCCATGGAAGAAAATTGGTAGAGGATTCTGGAGGAATCAAATGGTATCAGATCCCTTAGAATTTTTAGCAAATTCTCAGCTATCAACGGATTTAGTAAGTCTTTACCAGCTATCGTTTGAGTTTGATTAGCCATGCTATTCCCCTCAGTATGATAAGTTATCAAGGACTTTTGGTTGGGCTTAAGAGCCAACTTTTTCTCTATCCTTAGCCATTAGAGACTTAGGATCATTTTGTTGCTTTATGTAATTCTTGGGGACGTTAGTTAGCAACATACATTCCTCATGGTTTCTTTTCTGGTGCTTTTGACACCGTGCAGCATTGTATCCTGATATTTGATCAGTTTGACTCTTGAAGGGATCCCTAGTGATCTTGATCATGGATGATATTTCTTCAAGAATTTGTCATTGATTGGCATCATAAGCATGTCATCGTTCAAATTTGACTGGCGATATGTCCTAGTACAAATGGTCCTTCCCATTTGGGTCAGAATTTGCCTTTGGATTTGTGTGTCGTGACCATAAGTTGTCTGACAGTTAAAATCAAATCTCCTTTTTGAAAAATTCTCTCTTTGATATTTTTGTTGAAGGCCTTTGAGATTCGAGCCTGATAAAGCTTAGTGCGTTGTTGAGCCTGTCACTGCTTCTCGTCTAACGCTTCAAGCTCTTGGAGACGTAACCGATGGTTATCTTCATCAGTCATCTTGGTTGCCAAAGTAGCACGAAGTTATGGTATTTTAATTTCCAAGTGTATAACTGCTTCACATTTGTATACCAGAGAAAAAGGCGTATTACCTATTGGGTTCGAACCGTAGTTCGATAGGCCCAAAGACATTCATAAGCTTCTCATTCCAATCTCTTTTACTTGAGGAGAAGAACTTTTTGAGAAGCTTGATGATCGTCTTATTGAATGCTTCTGCTAACCCATTAGCGGCAGGGTTGTAAATAGTTGAAGCCACATTCTGAATTCGGTACGTGTCGCAGAACCGTAGAATGGTTGACTTGAGAATTAGGAATTGGATGATCCGTCTGGGGACACCAAGTCGGTAGATGACATGATGTTTGATGAAGTTGACCACGCGGTGGTTTTAACTTCAGCGTGCGGGACAATCTCTACCCACTTTGAGAAGTAATCGTTTGACCTTTAGCTGACGGAGGACTGATTAGTCCTATTATATCAGTTCCCCAAGCTTCGAATGGCCATGTTGTGACTGTGAGATAGAACGGTTCTGGGGGTTTGTGTATAATATCCGCATGGATTTGGCAGGCCTTACACTTTTTTGCGTGTTTAACAACATCAGCGACCATAGTCGGCCAATAATAGCCAAGTCGATGCAATCGATCCTTGAGCTTCAGACCTGATTGATGAGCTCCATGTATGCCATCATGAGCCTCTTTGATTACTTCTTGTGCCTCCAATTGGACAGACAACAAAGAAGTATAACACCATATGAACGGAGGTATAACATTTTTATCACTGCATCGTAGTAAAATCTAGTAGACCTTCGTCGAACAGACACCGCTTTCATGGGGTTGTCGGGTAATATGCCGTGCAAGGCATATCGATGATTGAAAATCGCCAGTCCCTTGATTTGAAATTTGTCGAGGTTGTATTATCTTCGCTAACCTCTAAACCGTACTTCGGACAGAAGAGATGACGGGTGGCCACCATAAACTGATAGTATCAGCAGGTAAAGCCAGTGTAGCTGCTAGCACCGCTAAAGCATCTGCCTTTGTATTTTAGAGGCAGATACATAACTGAATGGCTGCATGGTGATAAAGTATGAGGTCTTCATGACGGACCTCATATTCATCCTTGACTTGGTTGATGATCAACTTGAAATCGCCATAAGCTTCAAGGTATTGTACCCCCATTTATTGAGCAAGCTGGAGGCCAATAAGCAAAGCATTATACTCGTCTATGTTGTTGGACAAGGTTCTGTTAGCGAGAATGCACGAGAAAGGACGTGATTCTCGGGTGAGATAAATACTACCCCACTCCGGCGACAATCTTACCTTTTGGTCCATTTTTTATGCACGATCAAAGAACATCTGTCATACATCATAGCTTGAAGTCATGTTGGCTTCGATAACTTCATCCAGAATATCTTCATGTAGCTTTGAAGATTCTGAAACTGGATAAGCTGCTAAGAAGTCTGCAAGGGCTTAACCTTTGATGGCCTTCTGGGGAACGAAGGTTATATCATATTGAGACAATAGTATGGCCCAATTAGCCAACCTGGAGTTCAGGGAACTCGACTTTGTCATCATAACCTAAAGGGGATTGACTCTTGAAATGATATGAATAGTCTGCCCGACCAAGTAATAACGCATCTTCTGGATGGCGAAGACAAGAGCAAGGCACTACTTCTCGACTGGGTTGTAGCGACTTTCAGCCCAAATCAAAATTCTGCTGAGATAATAGATAGTTTGCTCGACACTTTCATCATTCTTTTGTACGAGTAGAGCGCCTAAAGAATAGTTTATAGCTCTTACATAAAGTAAGAACGGATTCCCCGAAATAGGAGATGTCAGGACCAGAGGCTTAGTGAGGTATGTTTTGATATCCTCCAAAGCTTTTTGACAAGCATCGTCCCAGACAAAAGATATACCCTTCTTCATTAGTCGCATGAATAGTTGATAGCGACCAGACTGGTTTACGATTAACCTACGGATGTAAGTCAGCCTGCCTTGAAGACCTCAGAGTTCCTTGAGATTCTTTGGAGGCTGCATATTTTTAATGGCTTGGATCTTCTCGGGATCAAGATGAATTCTTATGGATGTGACAATGAATCCCAAGAACTTGCCACTTGAAACTCTCAAGAAAGATTTTGTCGGGTTCATCTTCAGTTGTGAGCCCGCATGAGATCGAACATCGTTCTCAAATCATGGAGATGGTTATTCTTGTCGCGACTTTTGATTGCAATATCGTCGACATAACACTCCACTGTCTTTCGCAAGTGATCACGGAAGATCGTACTCATTGCATGTTGGTAGGTGGTACCATGTTCTTTAAGCCAAACGACATAACCGTATAGCAAAACACACCCAACGGTGTTCGAAATGATGTATGCTTTTCATCATCCGAGTACATCTTGATTTAGTTGTACCCTGAAAAGCCATCCATAAAGAATATTCTTTTGAAACCACACGTATTGTCAATCATGACATCCGTGATAGGCAACGGAAATTCGTCTTTAGGATGGCTATATTAAGATCACGGAAGTCAATACAAACTGCGATCTTTCCTTTCTTTTTACGAACGGGTACAATATAGCAACACAGTTTTGGTGCTGTTCCTCTCTAATGAAGCCACATTCGATGAGTTTCTGTACCTCAGCTTCGATTGTCTCCAAAATATCAGGTCAAAAAACATCATTACTGTTGTTTGTATAAATCACTTAGAGGGGGTGAATAGGTGATGGCTATACTAAATGACAAATTATGCGGAATTAAAATTTACTTACTAGCAACCTAGTAAATACCAATCACAACTAAAGAAATAAACAATATCAGAGTGCAAGTAAGTAAAGAGAGAGTAGAGTGAAGAGAGAAAGAGTAAGCAATCGCAAACAAGATGATTTGTTTCGAGATTCGAGTCACTGCTCTACGTTCCGCCTTCAACACTATAAAGGATTTTCACTATGATCGATCTCACTAAATCATCAACCATTACAGTTCTCACTGGAACTCAATAGACTAACAAGTCCTATCTCGCGGTGCCGCAACACCAACACGAAGCTCACTACCTTACTTGAGGTCGCAACCTCTACAACTTCTCAATAGAAGGAAATCAGTGATCTTCACTTGATCACAAATGGCTCACAAGAACAATCCTATAACTAAGATGATGAGGTGAAATTCTTTGAGATTGTGTAGTGAAAATAGCTTGTAGAGAAATAGAGGGAAGACTCAAGCTAAAAATCAAGAAAATGGAATTTTGGCTCAAACAGAAATCTTTTAAGAAAAAGCTAAGTCTTGATGTAAACTTGTAAAAAACTTGATCGAAACTTTAGAAATCTTGTTGGAGAGTTTTTCTACAGTCTCACTATTTATAGGGGATGAAACATGAGTAGGAAACCCAAAAAGTCGTTAGGGAAAGACCCATAAAAAGACAAAACAGAATATAGCTGTTGGAAAAAAAAATACAGAGAAAATTTTTCTATCGGTCGACCGGCCGGTCAACCGCGAACGTTCAGATTTTTGACTGTTGGGGATAGCGGACGATCGATCGGTCGACCGTTGTTCCCAACCAGAGAGCTAAGCTCTATGTCGGTCGACCAGGGCGGTCGACCGGACCCAACCAAGAGCAAAGCTCTTACAGTCGGTCGACCGCCTGGTCGACCGAAGTGCACAAATGCACTTTGATGCATGTCAGTCGACCGCTCTATTGACCGACAGAGCAATTTTGCTCTGCCTACGGTCAACCAGTAGGTCGACCGACAATGGGCCAAAGGCAAGGTATAGAAATCTTTTTGAAACCATACTTTTTCTGACAAAATAATTTTTAATTTTTAAATACAAAGTTGAGTTCTAGGGACGTGTAGAACCATTGTGTGATCATGGATTAACACAAAACAAAGTTAGAACCATATTTTGTAAAAACATTTTTCTAAATCGAAAACCCGATTTTTTCGAAACTCGATTTTGAAAACGATAAAGAGAATATGTAACGCCCCGATCCGGCGGGTACAGAGACGTTACTGCGACGTATATACGCAGGTCAGAAATACCCACGTATATACGCTAAGCGTCAGTACAGGCAAGAATCAGAGTACGGAAGCACATGGTGCATTATACATTCCAAAACATAAGTACAATTACAAAGTTATCACCATATGTGATAAATATTACAAGAATATTACATCACCAATATGGCGCAAATGCGAGAATACAAGAAGATGTACAAGTATGGACAGTATAAACGATGGCTCAGAGTCATAGCAGAAGAACTCTAGAGCCGCACAAGGAGGCCAGGAAGGATGAGGCTCTGGACGGTCTGCTGGAGATCCACGCTACCGCTGCGCCACTCTGATCAGCAACAGGGGGAAATCCACACGCTCCAAGCTCCAAGACCTGGACATGAGGATCCAGAGGAGTCAGCACAATACGATCAAATCAGAAATCCAAAGTAAAACCCGATACGATCAAATATGGCAAAGCATACCACGGATCCATAGCTGGCATCTTTTATTATTATTATTACTCGTCTTACTCTGATGTCTAAATATGTGAACTAGCGTCCCAGCACACATATATCCACATCTGAGTAAAGCAAGGTTGTTATTGAAAACCAACGGGGGTATCAACGAACAATGTTTACAGTGGGTCCCGTACATACCTGGGACCACGGCCCAGGATTGTTCCGTTGCTCGGTGGACGGAACCTGCCGCAAGGCGATCAGGAAGGTCTTATAGAATGCCTTATCAAGATGGTACCAGGAAGGAGGGAGCCAGCACTCCCCTCGGTCGCCTGGAGGCCCACAGGTCAGACCGGAAGTTTTAGTTACACAACACATGCTTAGTACCACTGTAAACACGAACATATATTAATAGCCGCAAATTTCCCCCGACCCGATGCAAGTTGTTCCTTTTTATGATTTATCATGTAATTGTCAATTTACGGGAATAACAGGTGCAAGACATGATCAGGAGTTCAGGAGTACATGAGTACTATAAATTCAGGTCACTGTATATATAAACAAGATAACAAGTACAAGATTCAAGTCACTGCATGTAATGCAGGATAACAAGTATAGTATTCCCGTAAATGTGATAATCACAGGTCAAAGTATTAATATATCAGGGGGCAGGTGATAAGTCATGTCATAGTAAGAAGCAAGTGTCAAGTAGCAAGTCGGGTGTCAGGTGATGACACAACAGTTATCAAGTGATATAGACAGGTGTCAGGTATTAGCATGTAGATGGTAGGTATCAAGCAAAAGCATGTCAAGTGTTAATATATCAAGCATGTACTTGTCAAGTGATAGAATAATAGCTGAACACAATCAAAGAAAGTGTTAGTTCCAAACAGCATAAATCGTGAATAATACAAGTCGACCAGATGAAATGGAAAAGCCAAGAGGAAAGCGAGAACACTCGCCTAAATCTTTAGAAAATACAGTGAAATCCCGATCTCCGGAATCCAGGAAATCAACGCGTCAACGCGTTTAAAGAGAAAGTGATAGAGAGAGGAGGAAATCAAGAGAGAGAAAGAGAAAGAGAGAGGAGAGAGAAAAAGAGAACTAAAGAGAGACGTACATGAAGAGAGAGTGTGTATAGGGAGACGCGGGGATCGCAGACGCGAGAGTCGCGTCGCGTAGATGCCACAACCGCGAGGTTCGAGACCCGCGTTCAAGTCAGGACACGAGGAGAACGCGGACCTGGGTTCTGCGACGCGTTATCATGAGAAGAACACAGACGCGAGCATCAGCTCCGCGTCGTGTTGATACAAGAACGCTAAGACCGCGTTAAAGAATCGCTTGGACGCGGGTGAACTCCGCGTCTAGCAATAGAGTGAAAGAGAGAGAGAGAGACAGGACAAGAGAGAGAGACACAGGAACAGAGAAAGAGGGACGCAGGGAAGAACAGGGAACAGAGAAGAAATGGAAAAAAAGAAGGAAAAAGAAGAAGAAGAAAGAAAGAAAGAAGGGAAGAAAAGAAAGAAGGAAAGAAAAGAAAGAAAAGAAAGAAGAAGGGAGGGCGGCCGACCATGGCCGGCGGTCGCCGACGGCGGCCGAAGATGGCCGGAATCCGGTAGCCTAAGCCTAAGCCCAAGAAATTTGTGGGGTGCAAGTGTAGTTAAAAATGAGAAATTGAAGTTTTGAAAACGGTGTTTCGGAGAGTGAAGAGTTGGCTAGGATGGAAGAGCTCGCCGAGGAGGAGAACTTGGTGTGGTTGGTGGTGGCTAAGGTGGTGTAGGTGGTGGTGGAAATGGTGGAGAAGGTGGTGGAGAAGATGG